>SKCR01044618.1:0-156195 GCA_019454045.1 Zanthoxylum bungeanum
AAAAGCTTGGAGCTTCAAGTCTTCTTCCTCCTCTTGGCCGAATCTTCCAACACTTGGAGCTTCCACCATTTGATCATCTTCTTCATCACATAGCTTTGTAAGTATGATTCCGCCATGCTTCAAGTCTTTTATATATATTCATTTATAGTATTTCATGAATGCTTAATCTTTCCTTGGGACATATTATAGAAACCAACATCTACCCCGTACGAAACATATATCGGACATCAAGCAACTAGTCTCTTTAAATCGGACAATCCTGACCTGGTCATATTGTCCCGACGGTTGCAACCTTTTATAGAGTACTAGTTCTGTGTCCTGCGTGATCATCACCTCCATATGTCTGAAGCGATACTTCCATCTCGACATCACATCCAGTACACTACGATTCTCGATAAACCCAGAAGAGGTGTACACAGAACCTTAAGGTCCCCAACCACCAAAACCAAAGTTTACCGATTGTCGCAAGTACTAGCGATGTAAGTCTCAGGTTAAGACCATATACACCTACCCTGATGCGGCCTCCCATAGACACGCAGACATACTACCAATGGGATTCCGCGGGGTCTATCCAGAGCGAAGCTGTTTTCCGTACCATCGGTAAAAACACAACCTCCTATCGCACCTTGCATAAGTATCCAATACTTAAATATATGAGAACTATGCCGTTGTGCCCTCACAACGTGCACAAGCGCAATACTAGTCTATTCCGCATTATCGATGTCCGATCTCGATAATACTCCGACTAGGGATATTTAATGATCAACCTTTATGGATTGATACTGTCTCATATCATCTCAATCCGGTATTAATATATGGACTTTCGCCATTTATATATCAAAGTAAATAATATTTACAAAATGGCAAAAGGCAATTTCATTATCACATAGTTAATTTTGTACAATAATACAATATCATTTACAAACAGTGACGCTATGGGACATAATGTCTAACACATAGGATGTTGCTCACGGCAGAAGAGGATCTTAAGAAGGGAATACCGACACGCCCACCTAGATCTACTTCTCTCTCTGCTTCTTCCCAATGATGGTCCAAGGGAAAGAAGAAGAAAGGGAAGAAGAAGAAGGTTTTTGGTCCTCAACAACAGGCGAAGATTGTTAAGCCCAAGAGGGCTTCTGAAGACAAATGCCACCACTGCGGCAAAGTCGGGCATTGGAAAAGGAACTGTCCTGATTACATCGCCCAGTTGAGGAGAGACAGAGCATCTACATCAGGTACTTTTATTTTTCCAGTTATTGATTTATCTTTGGCTTGTGAAGTCGTTACATCCATCTGGATTTTAGATTCTGCTTGTCCCATTCACATTTGCAATTCGTTGCAGGTGCTGAAGGAAAGTAGGAGGCTGAAGCCCGGGGAGATGCAGTTGCGGTTCTGGAGTGGAGACTCTTTGGATGCAGTTGCAGTGGGAGTATACGAGATCTCATTGCCGAATGGGACACTTTTGTTAAATGAATGCCATTTTGTACCTGGATGTGTAGCTAATATATATCACTTTTTGTATTGGATACAGAAGGCTTTTGTATTAATATTAAGAATAGTTCTTTATATTTATATGATAGTAATAATATTCAGATCCTTTGTTGTCCAAACCAGCATGGTCATTATACATTGCAAACTTCAAAAGATATATTAAATACTGGAGTTAATAAACGTAGTTTACCTGTAATTAATAATACTGAACTTTGGCATATGAGACTTGGTCACATTGGCGTTAAACGCCTTACCCAATTGGTTAGGAATGGTTTGATACCAGATCTTACCATTGAATCTTATCCAACTTGTGAATCCTGTATTCAGGGTAAGATGACCAAAGCCCAATTTTCTGGTGTTGGACACCGTGCCATTAACTTACTAGAACTCGTACATTCTGATGTATGTGGTACACTAAGTCAAACTGCTCACAGTGGTTATTCGTACTCCGTTACCTTTACCGATGATCTGTCACGGTACAGTTATGTCTATTTGATGAGACATAAATCGGAAACCTTTGAAAAGTTCAAAGAGTTCCAAAATGAAGTAGAAAAACAAACTGGTAATATATTAAATGCCTTCGATCAGATCGAGGCGGTGAATATATGAGTGGTGAGTTCATGGATTATATGAAGGAGAATGAGATTCTCGCTCAATATACTCCTCCAGGTACTCCACAGCACAATGGAGTGTATGAGAGGAGAAATCAGACTTTATTGGATATGGTCCGATCAATGTTGAGTTTCACAGATTTGCCCTATTATTTATGGGGCTACTCTCTCTTAACAGCTGCACATCTTTTGAACAAGATTCCTTCAAAAGCTGTTCCTACGACTCCGTATCAGATATGGTTCGGTAGGAGACCAAATCTTAATTATATTAAGGTTTGGGGTTGTCCTACCTATGTCAGGGTGACTCAGCAAGATAAGCTTTCGCCTCGAGGGCAAAAGTTTAGGTTTGTTGGATATCCTTCGAATACGAGGGGATATCTGTTCTATGATACCGAGCATCGAAATGTGTTCGTAGCTCGCTTCACAAAATTTCTAGAAGTAGAATTTTTGTCAGAAGGTGATAATCATAGACAGGTTGAGCTTGATGAAGTCCAACCTGAAAACAACGAACCAACGGAGGAACCTGAAGTTCAAGTAGATGAAGGACCTTCAACACACATACTCCGTAGGTCGGAAAGGGTATCTAGACCTCCTGAACGCTTGTATTTGATACAAGAAAAGAGTCTGGATGTTCTCTTAGTTGAAGAGACAGATCCTTTCACCTATAGAGAATCGATGTTGGACATCGACTCCGTGAAATGGCAAAGTGCCATGAAATCCGAGATAGACTCAATGCATGAGAATCAAGTTTGGGACTTGGTTCCACTTCCTGAAGGAATTGTTCCTATCGGTTGTAAATGGGTTTATAAGAGGAAGCGCGGGCCTGACAGTAAGGTTGAATCTTACAAGGCCCGACTGGTAGCAAAAGGTGACACGCAGCGACCTGGCATCGACTACGATGAAACTTTTTCACCAGTAGCAATGCTTAAGTCTATTTGGATTTTGCTTTCTATAGCTGCGTATCATGACTACGAGATTTGGAAAATGGATGTCAAAACGGCTTTTCTAAATGGATTTCTTGATGAAGAAATCTACATGGAACGGCCAGAAGGTTGCGCATCCAGCGAAACCTCGGGTATGGTATGTAAGCTTAAGAAGTCCATTTATGGACTTAAACAAGCTTCACGAAGATGGAATCTTCGATTCAACGAGATTATTAGATCGTCTGGTTTTCTCAAGAATTCGGAAGAATCTTGTGTGTATCAGAAGGCCAGTGGAAGCATGGTCGTATTTTTAGTCCTATAAGTTGATGACATCCTAATCATTGGGAATGATTTAGGTATGTTACAAAGCGTCAAAGCATACCTCTGTAAGAATTTCTCTACGAAGGACCTGGGAGAAACTTCCTATGTTTTAGGGATAAAACTCTATAGAGATAGACAAAGGAGGCTGATTGGGTTATCCCAATCGACGTACATAGATAAGATCTTGGAACGGTATAGTTTTGGTAACTGTAAGACAGCAAACATACCGTTCAGACATGGGATTCATCTTTCTAAGAAGATGTGTCCACAAACAGAAGATGAGAAGGTTAGAATGTCTAACCAACCTTATGCTTCGTGTTTGGGTAGCATAATGTATGCCATGTTATGTACGAGGCCTGATATCAGTTTCGCTGTTAGCGTAACTAGTCGATATCAGTCCAATCCAGGTAATGACCATTGGATGGCTATTAAACATATCCTAAAGTATCTTAAAGGTACCAAGGATAAGTTAATAATTTATGGAGGAAACGAGCTGCAGGTTAATGGGTATACAGACTCCGATTTTCAATCGGATCTCGATGATAGAAAGTCTACATCTGGATTTGTCTTTACCCTTAACGGATGTGCAGTTTGTTGGAAGAGTTCCAAATAGGGATCGACAGCAGATTCCACCACTGAGGCGGAATATATTGCAGCTTCTGAAGCTGCAAAAGAGGCTGTGTAGATAATGAACTTTATCACAGAATTGGGAGTTGTCCCAAGTATCGAGAATGCGATTCTGTTATACTGTGATAATACTGGAACCATTGCGCAAGCAAAGGAACCGAGGGCGCATCAGAAGTCGAAGCATGTGGAACGCAAGTACCACATCATTCGAGAGATCGTGTCACGAGGGGATATTGTCGTGTACAAGGTACCGAGTGAAGATAATGTAGCAGACCCGCTGACGAAGGCCATACCTCCGAAGTTGTTTGATAAACGCGTGGAGTCGATGGGTATTAGATACAATCGATATTGGCACTAGAGCAAGTGGGAGATTTTGTTGGGGTTGGTGCTCAGAGCGCCAATTCCCGGTTGTATTTCTGTTGAATACTTCTGTAAAACATTATTATAATGAATAATATATGCAGTTTCTATAATATAATCTATCTTTTAATATGGTAAAGACGTATTGACCTTAGAATGATTAGTCATGGTACTGTTGCAAAAGCGTCGCAACGGACATTGAGTAGTATCATCACGTTGTCATTCTCAGACAGTTCCTGGTCAAGGTTTACACTACTTGGTCAGTATAGTAAACCCGTTGAGACCAATACATGTCGTATATTAGAATATTTGATTCCAATATTTTCTCAATGAACCATTAGTCTTGGAGACTAGTATAGACGTGTAGGTGTTTATAGCGGATAAACACTGAATGACTCACCGAAGATTCTTAATGGATGGTACACCAGCGTCAATAAGAATCTTCTCGGGTTGAGTAGCACTTGTGATTCTTAGACTTGAGATGCCATTGTGGGCACATGAGACATCTTCTACACTTAGATGGCAGTCACGTCACCGATCTATTTAGATCAGACCTCCGCTTGTTCGTTGGGTCTAGACAGATCCTCAGGGTGTCCTATGTGTATCAAGATAGGATCCGTCAGTTCTGTATACCAAAGAATAGGTATTCCATATGATTAGCAATCAGATAAAACCATGGGCCCGTGGTAAAGTTTAGAAGCTAGTTCTAAACATTCTTTTAGAGATTGCTAATGGAATAGTTGACTGGATAATCCCCATAGAGATTTGACGTTTACATCTGTATCTCTGGGATTTATCCGGATACCTGTGACGGAGGAATTATACATTTGCCATGACCTCGACCTGTATGTTTCAGCGAGATTATCCGTGATCGTCATAATCTACGGGTCGGTAGATTATGGACACGAAATTAGATTTCGTGACGGATATACCTGAATCTAGAGAGTCTCAATAATGAAACATACTCGTAGAGAACTAGAGCAACATTAATAAATAATATTGATTATTTATAAAGTCGTTTAAAGGTTAAACGCAAGATACGTGCTAAAGGGACTAGATAGTCATTTGCCTAATTATTGTGTATTTACATTTAATACTTGATTAATTTAAATACACATTAATTAATAGTCAAATTGAGATATTTGACTAATATCCTATATCAATATATGGTTTTGATATTTAATGTAAATATAATACATATATTTAATATATTTGTATTTAATTAATTAATTAATTATTTAATTGTTAAATGATTAAATTAATTAAAATATAAATATCTTAACTTAGGATATTTGATGTAAATGATATTAGTTGCCTTTGTTGACTTAGTTAAATATCTAATAAAGTGTTATTAGGATATTTATGCAAGTTGACTAATGAATTTGAAATGAAAATTGAAATTATATTTTTGTATTTGGCTTAGGTAATTTCGGCCAAGGCTAAAATCAATAAGTATAAATTGTTTTCATTTCATAACCTAATACACTTTACAAAAAGAAACTCCATTGAAGAAGCCAAAGGAAACTTGAGAAAAGAAAGACAAAAATCAAGAAAGCTTGGATTTTTAGTAAGTTTCTTGAACTTGCTATTAGTAAGGAAATTGTTCCTTAGGTTCTAGGCTATAATATATGATATTCTTAGGTTATTTCTTTCTGTTTTCCTGTGGTTTTTGTTGATGGAATTTTTGATGGAGGTGTAAAACATGTGTGATGAAGGAAATGTATGACTATTATAGTAATAAGCTTTCTTTTAAGGTTTTGGAAACCATGTTGCTAATCTAGAGTTGTTGACCCACTCTTAGATGACCTAGATTTGATCTTGAGTTGTTTAATTGTGTTGAGACTTGGATTGGATGTGAGAATGATGATTGAAGTAATTGATTTAATGTATTTGGTCTAATTTGTCCAATTTGTGGAAATTGAAAAATTATGGTTCATGACCAATTCCAAATTTAGGACTTTTCATATATGTTGTGTATTTGTGTGTGTATATGATGCATATAAAGTTTCATGTTCATTGGATTACATCTTGATGTGTTTTGAAGCATGAAATGACAAAGTGCACCAAATGGCACCCTTGTGAGGCTCTCGGCCAAATGGATAAAATTTGGGGATTTTGTTGCTTTTGGTGTTTTGATGTTTTGAACATGCTAAGTTCATCTTGGAAATGATTTAGAATCATTCAAATTGATTTGATCAATTTCCGACTAAAATGGACAAAAATACCAAGTAAGGGTAATTTGGTAAATTCACTTAAATATGATTTATTGAATTTTATTTCATAATTTGATTATTGGAATATTAAATAAATATGTTTATTTAATTAATCCGAAAAAAAGCTTTGAAATCGAAAAATATGATTTTCCACCGCTTCCGTTGCGTTACCGGATTATGCCCCTAAAAACCCCTACAATATGTTGTTATATTTGTACTGTGCACTGTTAACCATTGATTTCGACTTTGTGTGTGTGACCTTTTGGGTTCCCCTTAAGTTGGACATGAAATGAATCGTGATAATTTAATTGAACATAAATTATCCTCCGATCAGATGGTCGTTCGATTTCAATGACCAAGGTTGACATCTAGCAACATGCCAAGGCCCCACAAATGAAAAGAAAAGATATATATATATATATATATCCATTCTGTATGTGATTTACATATGATACGATCCCTCGCCTCACTGTATCCCCACCTATTGACTTAGGGTACGGAAAGTGTCTACCTATATGGTCAAATGTATGATGTTGATAGTGTCATGAATCGTGCTAACCCAATAATCTCACATGATTCTTCCACTGTGGCCACATTCTCAAGCACTGATCACACATATCAAACCCGCGAACTGGAATACTACTCTTATAAGAAAATATTATTCGAGAGAGTGGCGATTCTCTGTTATATCTTTACAAACTTCATGTGTTTCAACAAATGACCCAATCATACCCTTATGACCGGATCTTTTGAACCGGGGAAAGAGAATGTCAAAGTTATTTGATCCACACATAAGATTGTAAAGACCTCAAGTCAAAAGACTAGTCATATAATCGATACATGAAAGTTCTCACAGATACATGGGATAAACACTCAATATGAAAACTTTTGGTGGTCAGTTCGATGGACACAAGCAACTCATGCATCCATGTGAAACATCAAGCGGACCGATTTCTGCTAGTAGCCTATGAGATTGGCTACCCCACTTAAGGGCGGATCATATCATCATGCTAGTTTCTCAGCTTTATGAACGCCCATATTATTCACAAAACTATGACTAGGAACATTTAAGAGTAATGATTCTCATAAGGCGTGGAAGCCATCGTCTTATTACTCCAAAGGCTTTATTACAGTTCTGATGATTCATAGAAGTTATGTAATACACGTATAATAAAGATTGCCATTTTATTAATTAATGAAAATATTACAAATACATGTACATATAGCCCATCCACAAGTTGGGTATAAGGCATATCCCTAACAATCTCCCACTTGCACTATAGCCAACTAGTATGAATCTGGACACCATAATCTCGGGTGTCCCAATCATGTTTTTGTTGAGTCAGCCCTTTAGTCAGAGAATCTACAAGATTATCTTCTGTGGGTATTTTCTCTATAATAACTTTTTTTCTCTCAACAATCTCTCTGATTAGATGAAATCGCCTGAGTACGTGCTTGGATTTTTGGTGGGACCTTGGTTCCATTGATTGAGGAATGGCGCCCGTGTTGTCACAATACATCGAGATGCCATTCTTTATCGCGGGAAGCACTTCCAGCTCCGTGATGAACTTCTTTATCCAGACTGCTTCTTTAGCTGCCTCAGATGCTGCAATATACTCGACTTCAATGGTGGAGTCCACTGTAGTTGATTACTTTGAGCTTTTCCAACTGACAGCACCACCATTCAAAGTAAACAGATATCATGTTTGTGATCTGTTGTCATCTTTATCGGTCTGAAAGCTTACATCATAGTAACCAGTGACTTTAATCTCAGAATAATATCCGTATGTCAAAAACACATCCTTAGTTCTTCTCAGATACTTGAGGATTTTTTTGACAGCTGCCCAGTGTTGCTCACCAGGATTTGCCTGATACCTGCTCGTTATGCTAAGAGCATAAGAAACACCAGGTCTTGTTCATAGCATGGCGTACATGATCGATCATATCGCTGAAGCATAAGGGATCCTACTCATACGCTCTCTATCTGAAGGAGTATGTGGACATTGCTCCTTAGATAATTTGATTCCATGACAAGTAGGTAAATTACCTCTTTTGGAATCTTCCATTTCGAATTTTTTCAAAACTTTATATATGTACATAGATTGAGAAAGTCCTAACAACCTATTAGATCTATTACGATAGATCTTAATGCCGAGGATGTAGGCTGTTTCTCCCATATCCTTCATAGAGAAATTCTTAGA
The DNA here is from genome assembly GCA_019454045.1 of Zanthoxylum bungeanum. Taxonomy (NCBI): domain Eukaryota; kingdom Viridiplantae; phylum Streptophyta; class Magnoliopsida; order Sapindales; family Rutaceae; genus Zanthoxylum; species Zanthoxylum bungeanum. The sequence goes on from SKCR01044618.1 coordinate 8,748, forward strand.
TAACCATTGCTTGGTGGCTTGCATCATGGGAATATCATTCCCAATGAATAATATGTCATCGACATATAATACAAGAAATACAACAGCACTCCCACTACTTTTCCTGTAAACACAAGGCTCGTTTACATTTTTGATGAAGTCAAATTCTTTGATTGTCTCATCAAATCGTATATTCCAACTTCTGGAGGCTTGCTTGAGTCCATAAATGGATCGTTTAAGTTTGCATACTTTATTATGATCATCCTTAAATGCAAACCCCTAAGGTTGTGTCATATAGACTTCCTCTACGAAGTTCCCATTAAGGAAAGCTGTTTTGACATCCATCTACCAAATCTCATCAAAGCGTGCAGCTAGTGCCAGTAAAATTCGAATGGACTTTATCATTGAAACAGGCGAGAAGGTTTCATCATAGTCAATTCCTTGGATTTGTCTATAACCATTTGCCACCAACCTAGCCTTATAGGTTTTGATGTTTCCTTCTACATCAATTTTACGCTTGTAAATCAACTTGCAGCCTATGGGTTTTATCCCTTCAGGTGCATCTACAAAGTCCCAGACTTGATTTTGATACATAGAGTCTATTTCAGATTTTATGGCCTCAAGCCACTTGACTGAATCAACGTCACGCATTGTTTCATTATAACTGGTGGGATCGTCATTATCAATGACCTGATCATGTTCCTGTTGGACAATTATGACCCATAGCATCACTATTTGTACAAATCATGGTGTTGTTGTACAAATTAACTATGTGACAAAAGAGATTGCACTCTTATCATTTGTGATTAGATCACCTAGATATATAAATGATAGGAGGTCCCTATGATTTGTTCCTGGACGGAGAATGATATGAGACAATATCAGTCCATGAAGGATAAATCATTAAATATCCCTAGTCAGAGTATTATCGAGATTGGACATCGATAAATACGTAAAAGACTAATATAACACTTGTGGCATTATGAGGGCACAATGGCATAGTTCTCATATATTTGGGTATAGGATACTCATGCAAGTGTAATAGGAGGTTGTGTTTTACCGATGGTACGGGAAATAGCTTCGCTCTGGATAGACCCCCTCAGAATTCCATTGGTAGTATGACTATGTGTCTATGGAAGTCCGAAATCAGGGTAGGTGTATTTGGACTTAACCTGAGACTTGCACCGCTAATACTTGCGACAATCAATATACTTTGGTTGCGGTCGTCCAGGACTTTAACAGGTTCTGTGTACGCCAATGCTGGGTATATTGAGAATTGTAGTGTGTTGGGTGTGATGTCAAGACGGAAGTATCACTCCAGTCATAGTGGAGATGATGGTCACGTAGGATACGGGACTGGTTCTCTTAAATGCTGCAGCTATCGGGATAAAATGACAAGGTCAGGTTTATCCGATTATAGAGACTAGTCACCAGACATCCGACATGTGCTTCGTACGGGGCTGACACAATTCCAGCCCCAGGCCTAGCACGTGATCATCCGATACTGGACAGAAATACGCAATACTACGTATACTACGCCTGATATAGATCCTTTATTCCTGTAAGGATGTTTCCGGAGAATTGGGTAGGCATGGCGCTTTGCTAGAGGCCAACATTGTCTTGTAAATCGGTATAAACGTAGTACGAGGTACTTACGTGTTTGGATAGTCCGACGACCGAATTTACTGCCAACATATCCGGGGATCTCATGGGTTGCTTCCCAAAGATTTACCGATAACGTATGACTCGCACTATAAACTAATCTGGGATTAATTAGAAGAGAGAGAAAATTAATCTGGGATTAATTGCGGAGATATTTTATATGGGATAAAATATCAATTAAATAGAGATAATGATTAATTTGGAATTAATCGGTAAATTAATATATTCGATATATTAAACGAAATTAGATTTCGACGTGGAATTGAGATTAGATTTTAATTCGGGTGAACGAATTACTTTATAATTAATTCGTTAGCGACGTGAATAGTGATTTCGCTAGGCGTAATCATTTAATTACGACGCAACGAAAAATTCGATAATTTGGAATTAGCGAACCCGATCCCAAGATTATTTGCGAGCGCATTCACATTTCGAATTCGAGTGCAGCACGTAAGTCAAATCAAGCGTCAAATCGCTAGTCGCATCAAGCATCAAATCACTTCTCACTTTTAGTGATGTGACTTGACAACTTTTGATTGATGTGATTGAGTGATGTTGGTGGTTGGAGCCATTTATGGCTTGACTTTTGAAATCCAAATTCATGGCAAATGCATTTGAAATTCAAATGTGTGTATTTAATACACAAATTTGGAACAACCAAGATGAATTCTCTCTTTCTCTCATCTCTCTCCATTCACGTCCAAGGAGGCAAAAATGCTCACTGGTTTTGTTCCAAAAACCGACCAGTGAGGGAAGCTAGAGTGGGTTTTGTGGCAAAATCACAAGTGCTAGCACACTTACGAGACATGCAAAGGTGATAGGGAAGTCAACCCATGAGCCGAGAATCATTTCACGAAGATTGGAGCTTGACGAAGTTGATCCACGAAGCCAAACCAGTGAGCATAAACTGCTCACTACAGTGACAGTTCAAGGAGGAAGAAAATCAGTTTCGTTGCCTCGCGCGTCGCTTAACCGATCGATGTAAGTATTCCGAAACTTCTCGATTGTTATTCACACATGTTTTCATGCTTATTATTGATCTTGGGACCTTAATAGAAACCAACAATGGCATCTAGAGCAAGGTTTGAGCATGAAAAAGTTTAGGGCTTAAAATTTGGATAAAATGTTTTCAATCATGATTTGGTTGAATTGGATGACTGAGTATGCTTAAAACATGTTGAATTGAAGATTGATTGGATCAATTTCAAGAAATTGTGATTGGATAATTTTTTCCCCCAAATTTAGTGTTGGCCGAATGGTGCCTTAAAAGTGTTCTTGGTGATTTTTGATTTTTTATTCATTGGATATGTTGGAAATCATTTGGGGATATTGATTTAATGTTGAATTGAATTTAATTGGATTGAATTTGATTTGGACAAAATAATTCCCCATTGTCGAGACATGTAGCATGTATATTGGGTTTGATTTTAATCAAAATCTGTTGGACATGTGAGGATGTAAATGAGCATGATTAATTACATAAATTGATGTTTTAGAAATGTTAATTTGGGTGATTAATCATGATATACACTTTAGGTTAATTAAATGTGAAATTGGATTTTTTGTATTTAATTAATTGGGCCTTAAAATTGGATTTGGGCTTTAATGTTGTAAATGGGCTTATTGGGCTTTGTTGTACAAAGTTGGGTTTAGGAAAAATTGGTATGATCCAATTAGGCCCAAAACCGCATCCAAAAGGCCCAAATGCGACTTAATGGACCTTTAAAGTTTAATTGGGCCTAATGGGCCAAAATTGATTTCTGGGCTTATGGGGTAAATCCCGGATTGGAATTTGGCTATTCGGTTTGACCCAAGTTGACCAAAAGTCTACGCCTTAAGAAATTAATTAAAAGCCCATTGGACTTTAATTAAATTGACGTTGGACGTTAATCGGGCTTTGAGACCCGTAACGATTAAATTTGGAATTTAAGTCGTATAGGTTCGTTAATAAAGTGTAGTATTTAATTTGGAATTAAATAACGAATTAGAATTGAATGCATATTAAATTGGATTTAATGATGTAGTTTAATTAATTCGAGAATTCGTACTTTGAGTACTTATTCGCAAAACGAGTTTGACTCGAGCAAAATCAAATCATTGTTTGAACATTGGATGGTCACTAATTATCAGATTAATTAATTTGATTAGATTGATTGATAACATGCTTGTGTGAATACATGGTTGCGATGCATGAATAATGTATATCAGATGGATATTAGATGGGTGGGGCAATTTTGGAAATTGTAATAAATTTGATTTATTAATTGGACTTGCGTGTCCAGCCTTATCACCTCTCAATTCTTTGTATTCTCTTCTCACCTATTCCCCTCAATGTAAATGAGGTTTCTTTAGAAGTGTAGTGTAACGGGTAGAAGCAAATACATGTGCTAACGGGAGAGAGAAAGGGAGAGATTTGATCTAGGATCAATGTGTAAAGTATCCATCTGCATATCATTATTATTTTATCATATGCGCTTTATTATGTGTTTAGAATGCATGTTTAAGGGTGTATGATGATGAGACCTTAACAAAGATAATAAATTGGTTGCCAATTTGCACTCGAAAAACCCTCGCAAAATATTAAGCGTTTTTCCTTCCATTGAGTGATTCTCACTTAAGATCCGAGACTGGCATTGGCTTGTTGGCCAAAGTCAAGGCCTTTGTCCGTCGAGGATGTGTTTGAATCACGAAGGCTTTGTTCCATATTGGTGTCTTGCCCAAGTTGTGGTTTGTTGGCCAAAGTCAAGACCACTTCTTTTCCATCGACATTGATTACGAAGCTTTCCATGGTCAATGGGTCGCGCTTAACTGGGATCACTAAGTTTGTTGTTCCAAAGCCAAGGCTTAGTTGATTCAGAGGAAAAAGGTTAGGCAATACATTGGATGTATTGGCATATATAAGATATATGTTTCGGACTTGGATGTCCCCCTACCGGATCTAGGAATTGGATTGGATCCAATCGATCTTAGAGATCTACCTAGTTAATTATCATACAATTTGTTGGCCAAAGTCAAGATTGTGTGATATTTAACGGGATCCTAGCCCACTAGGAAATGCGGTTTCCCGAGTACTCGACAGAGGGTTAGAGGCTCGCCGAAAAATAGTGGGAGGCAAGATTTGAATTTGCAATATTCGTTTAATTACTTGCCATACGCGCTCAAACAAATATCATTCGTCGTTATAGATTAAATGTTAGTTGGTCTAATATTTAAATAGTTGTTTTAATAAATTGTTGGACTATATTCAAACTATTCATTTATAGTTGATTTTATAATTGGATTATAGTAATCAATATAATTGATTTTAATCTATTAAATTATAGTTGATTAAATAGTTGGACTATTGTAATCATTATAATAAATAGTACCTAAATCGTTGATTATATAGTTGGACTATTAAAATCAAGATAAAATTGAAAGATTGACATTTAAAACATAATCCTAGGGAAAATGTATTTAAATGGTTTAATTTTCAAATTGGGAATAATATTTCAGGATAGTCCTGAAAACTAATAAGTTATTTTATTTTATAAAATAACATATTAGGCCTAAGCCCGGAGTTAAGCAAATAGTAGAGCATAATCTTTGGAAGATTAATGTAATGATAACTTTAGTGCTTAATCCATTATACTTACCGCAGTAGACTCCTTAATTTCTTTGTCAGAACTAAGAATTAGATTCTTAAAGTATGATAATGAAATTGAAGGATCTTCATAAATCTATACTTAGATTTTAGAAGTACTAAATTGCAATAATAACTCTTGGAGAGTTAATGACTATTCTCAAGGAGATAAAGTCAAAGTTTTCAATTAGGCAAGTAGCACAAGGCGCACCTTACTTCGATATTCTAGAAACCCGAGGCTTGGCCAAAGGCTATTGGAATGTGAAAAAGGCAAAGGCAAAATAATTATAATCTTCTGGGAAGATAAAGGACATATCCTAAAATGTCTGCTTAAATTGTGGCAAACGGGATCCCGGAAGCGCGACTGCCGTTTGGACAAAGCAGACATGAAGGAATTGAAGACAAGCAAGGCTCTGACTTCAAATATGTTGGTCAAGATTATGTTCACTACTAGTATTAAAATTGGATTTTAAATACTTAGTATGGTACATAAATATAAATTGATGTTCAGAATCTGTTTTGAACAGGATACTGACATCAATAGAGATTTATCTGCGAATCAGAAACGGGACGAAAGTCGCTGTTTTAAACGGCAGAAACCTAAGTTTAGGAACTACCTTCGGGTGTGTAACTAAATTTGGATACTGTTATAATGTAACTAGTTTGACTAGATACACTATCTTTATATCAGTGTTTAACCCGCTGCGGGTGAACCTTTATATTCTAGAACACTAAAGTGTTTTATTATATAAAGATGATATTGAGATAAACACATTAGATGTGAAATAACAGCATTTATATTTTGAATATAAATAAATCCCAAACATATAACATGACAAACAAATAGCTTAAACTGATTTGATCAGATGGAACTAATTATGGCATTGTTGTCTGGGACACAATTAAACAAGAATCGTATATCCACACTTTTGAAGAGTGGGTACTCGGACTGATTTAATTCTATTCAAATAAATTCTACGAATCTAGTTTATTGGGCAATGTGCCTATAACACTATTTACTTGGTAAAAGTGCAAATGCCACCAATCTGTTAGCCCTAGTTCATAGTGAAGCAAGTGGGCCCATGTCTAGCTAGGCTAGATGTGGATATGAATATTTCGTGACCTTACGGATGTGGCATCGCGTTATGGTTATGTGTTTCTTTTGAAGAACACAAATCAGAAACTTTTACAGTTTCGACACGAAATAGACAAACAGATCGGCTATAGTATTATACCATCACGGTAAGACCGTAATGGAAAATACTTAAGCAATAAGTTTCTAATATACTTGAAAGAGTATAGTATTCTTTCAAATGATGACTCCTCCCGGAACACGTCATCTTGACGGTGTGTCTGAACTAGAGTAACCAAATTTTGTTAGACATGATAAGGTTAATCATGAGTCGCTCTGAGCTACCATTTCATTCAACGGATATTAAACAATGCAGAACTTATTTAGAATAAGGTTCCATAATAATCTGTTTGACAGATTTCATATTAGATATGAAAAGAAAGAAACCGGGTTTCTCACTCCTGAAAATTTGGGTATGCTAGGCATATGTTTGGATGATACCAAACTAAAACCCAATTGGATAAGTGCCAATTGTAGGTTATCCTAGGGATACCATAAGTATTGTACTTATACAACTCACGAGAGAACAATTAGATTGTTGCTCGCCATGCGGTTTTCCTAAGAGGAATACCGATATGCAGTGGTAAGTGGGAGGATAGTAAAACTCGATGAAAATCAGAGTAATACTATTCCTGGCACCGATTCCTTAATGGAACACTAAATAGTTCATCAAGGATGAAACTATTACCATAATCTTCGAATACACAAGAACTGCGTATGTCGGAGAGAGTCAGAAAACAACCTGGGGTATGGGTTTCTGATCTCACCTCATAAAGATGTCTATTTTATTGAGGTATACCAACTGACTACGTATGAGGAAGTGATACAAGGTATCGACTCCCTATTATGGCAAAGTGCCATATGATCCGAAATGGATTCCATGTATATCAACCAGTTTGGATACTAGTTGATGTACCACAAGACATTGTGCCTATTAGTACTTTATTAGTCTTTAAGGAAGATATACATGGAAGGCAACATACCAACGTAATAAAGCTAGGCTTTTAGCGGAAAGGTATCGTTATCAATATTGTGTTGATTTCGATTCAACCTTTTAACTGTTGCCATGGTAAATCCATTTGGATAATGCTTGCTAACGCTGTATGTTTCATTTATGAAATATGTCAGCTTAACGGGAAAATCACTTTCCTAAAAAGGAAACCTTTTGGAGGATGTTTAAAACATCCTTACGGTTTTATCAAATGTGTGTATTTAATACACAAATTTGGAACAACCAAGATGAATTCTCTCTTTCTCTCATCTCTCTCCATTCACGCCCAAGGAGGCAAAAATGCTCACTGGATTTGTTCCAAAAACCGAGCAGTGAGGGAAGCTAGAGTGGGTTTTGTGGCAAAATGTTTCATAATAACATTATCATCAACCCCAATATGATGTTTCATTAATGTTTCATAATGTTTCATAATAACATTGGCTTTTAATATTATGAAGTTGATGCCACTCAATTGTTTTAAAATTTTAAGCAAATCACATCAACCCCAATATGATGGATTTCTTGTGGGCAAGGATCCCATTATCATCATTTCATAACTCCGACTAGGGCCGGTCGTTAAAAAATACGATAATTAGGTAGGTTCCCAACCAATTTTTGATATAAATCACAATTCCTTGATCATTGGGTTGGGCAATCAAACATGCCATAGCTTATGCTAGTCCTTGTGGACACCCAATCTTTGCCACTAAGTTATAAGACCACGCCTAAGGGTTGGTGCGTCTTATGACTCAGAAAAGTCAAACCATTGTCAATAGTACGATTTAGGGACAAATTGGTATTGGCCAGTCTGGTAAAGCCTAGTCCTGCCAATACGATTTAAGCTCTTTGGGTCTATACTTTACAATGGGAGGCAAATTTTAGACTTAAATTATTATTGAGGATTTTAGCAAGTTTAAGTGAATAACTGTCAAATGGATTCCTCCATTGAAAATTCCCCAGAGGGAGGGTGGGGAGAACTCTCTTAAATATCCTTACCTCTTAGGCTCTTATTGCCTTGGTGACAGGAATAAACAATAGATCCTCCAAATTAGTCCAACACTTTAAATATGCTTTATGGTAAGCTTTGAGTAAATGATTATCTAGATGTCTTCACAGCTTTTCCTTTTGGCTATAAAAAGGTAGTGAGTGAAGGAAGACACAAAATCATTATCTAACTCTAGTAATACCTTTGGTTAAATTAACTTTAGTTTGGAAAGTTTTATTAACCCCTTGGTCCTAACCCACTTGTATCTTTTATAATGTCTTTTATTATAAACAAGTGATTTATATTTATTAGCCTTAAAGGTAATAAATCTCTAAGTTCATCATGGAATAATTACTTAGCTAAGGGATAAGCAATACACTCTCTATTTCTTAGAAAGTCTCTAGATGCTTGCACCCTAAAATAATCATGCCAATTCTAATCATACATAGAATCATCAAGCATATGAGTTTTAATTTGTTGGAATTATTTTAGGCTTTAAATAACTTTGATTAATATTTCATTATGATATTGCATTTTATTTTATTCAAATAAATTTACTATTCATATTTTTCTGCAGATGCGTGAACTTTAAATGCAATTTCACAATTCAAATCATGCAACAATTATGCCTGAATTTAAGTTCAGGGTGTTAGCTTTCCAATGAGCTTTTAAACACCCAATATCGAGTTCAAATGAGAGAGAAATAATCAAAACAAAAACGGCGCTCTGATACCACTGTTGGGAAGCGGCCGCGAGTGCGCAGCAAAAAATCAAAAATATTATACCGCTTTCCCTTTGCCCAAGACCCATTTGTTTTGATTATTCTACAAGCCTAGGCACGTTACTATATATTCTAAGCATAAAAATCATAAAACATGCAAAGAACATAAACCTAAACATGCTAACTATCATAAGAAGTCTAATTAAAATAAAGAAAGAAAAAGACTTACTTGAACCGAAGACTCATCCAGTCCTCCCTCCAATCTACAAGCTTTTCTCGAACTTAGCAAGCTCTTCCAAGTTCCAAGGAGCCACCCAAGTGTGTGGCCTCCAAAGATGCACACACCAAAGCCAAAACTCAATGGCAAGACTACGCCTTGAGTACACGGGTATTTTGCCATTGGTGCTAGCCTAGGCAAATACCTCAAAACTCTTAACTCGAGGTTCCTCAAGTCAATTAGACTTAAGGATCCTCAAAATCAGTAGCTCACTCTTAAACTTTAGAGTTGCTCACTTATATAAACCCAAGATATGAAAGGTTTTGGTGTAGCAAATTTGTAAAGAATTCTTTGGGTTTTTATAGTGCTCCAAAGACAACAAAATTAATTAAGAATCCGATGTGGGATAAAAGCTAATTTAATCTTATCCATTTGATCTTAATTTAGTGGTTTAATGAGATTATAAACCCTAATAAGATTTTGGGCCGAATTACGTGAATAGTAATTTTTTTTCCAATTCCCAAAGTGCCCCTATTGTCATTCATCAATCCCTAAGCCACTATGGAACCTCATAAATGATATGTTTAATAATTAAACACATTGAAACATTTATGAACAATTCCTACAGCAATCATATATGTTGTTATATTTGTACTGTGCATTGTTAACCATTGATTTCGACTTTTTGTGTGTGACCTTTTGAGTTCCCCTCAAGTTGGACATGAAATAAATCATGATAATTTTATCGAACATAAATTATCCTCCGATCAGATGGTCGTTCGATTTCAATGACCAAGGTTGACATCTAGCAACATGTCAAGGCCCCAAAATGAGAATGAAATATATATATATATATATATATCCATTATGTATGCGATTTACATATGATATGGTCCCTCGCCTCACTGTATCCCCACCTATTGACCTAGTGTATGGAAAATGTCTACCCATATGGTCAAAGGTATGATGTTGATAGTGTCATGAATCATGCTAACCCAAGAATCTCACATGATTCTTCCGCTGAGGCCACAGTCTCAAGCACTGATCACATATATCAACCCGCGAACTGGAATACTACTCTTATAAGAAAATATTATCTGAGAGAGTGGTGATTCTCTGTTGTATCTTTACAAACTTCATGTGTTTCAACAAATGACCCAATCATACCCTTATGACCAGATCTTTGAGCCGGGGAAGGAGAATGTCAAAGTTATTTAATCCACACATAAGATTGTAAAGACCTAAAGTCAAATGACTAGTCATATAATCGATACATGAAAGTTCTCACAGACACATGGGATAAACACTCCATATGAAAACTTTCGGCGGTTAGTTCGATGGACACGAGCAACTCATGCATCCATGTGATACACCAAGCGGAAGGATCTTCGCTAGTAGCCTATGAGATTGGCTACCCCACTTAAAGGTAGATCATATCATCATGCTAGTCTCTTCACTTTGTGAAAGCCCAGATTATTCACAAAACTATGACTAGGAAATTTAAGAGTAATGATTCTCATAAGGCGTGTAAGCCATCATCTTATTACTCCAAGGGCTTTATTACAATGTTTATGATTCATATAAGTTATGTAAGACACGTATAATAAAGATTGCCATTTTATTAATTAATGAAAATATTACAAATACATGTACATATAGCCAATCCACAAGTTGGGTATAGGGCATATCCTAACAACGACCACGGAAAATCTCGCTAAACTATACAAGTCGAGGTCATTGCATACGTATAATCCCTCTGTCATAGGCTATCTGTATTATACCTAGTATATAGATGAAAACGTCAAATCCGTTCGGTATAATACTGTCGACTTTTAATTTACGATTTCTAAATAACACTCGAAACTGATTTCCGAAGTTATACCACGGCCATTGATTTGCTAGATCGTAAACACGTGCGGTTGTTTATGCCCTGTACACAGGACTGACAGATCTTATCTTGATACGCACTAGATATCATGAGCATCAATCCACACCCAATGAACAGGCGGAGGTCTGATCTAAATAGATCAGTGACGTGACTGCCATCAAAGTGTGGATGATAACTCATATATCCCACTGTGGTATCTCAAGTCGAAGGACCATTATACTCGCTCAACTTAAGAAGGTTCCTATTGACGTTGGTGTACCATCTATTAGGAAACCTTCAGTGAGTCGTTCAGTGTCTTATCAAATAAACACCTACATGTCTATACGAGTCTCCCGAGACTCATAGTTCATTAGGATAAACCATCAGACCAAGTCATGATATACGACATGTACTGGTCTCATCGAATTTTACTAACCGACCCGTGTAGTAAATCTTGACCATGAACTGTTGATGGTGTTTTCAGGCATTAAGATATTTAAAGCAGCACGACGAGGACAGAAGGGTAATTCCCACCATTTGGAGAAATCATAAAGGCCTCTTAGTAGAACCCGACAACCTTAAGGGTCCAAGCACCTTACGGTTTCAAACTGACCACAACATAAATAGACCGAGCACTTTATGACCGGCAACCGATCACTTGGGTTCAAATAACCGGGCACTATCAAGTCGGCAGAATCATTCTCAGCATAAAATACTATCATGACCGACCACATGAAAACCGACTAGATGGCGAGATATGCTCAAAAAGATGATGCCCTATTCCTGTGGATAAGATGAAACAAATTATCCTACTTTCACAAGGAAATAAAGTCAGAATCCAAAAAGGAATAAGAAATGAGAAAGCAACGTTGGATTATAAATCCTCATAAAGAGGAGAAGACTGAGTTCAACTAGGATTTCTTATGCAAATAGGAGTCTGATTTCTGTACTATTATAAATAGGAGGGCAGAGTATGTGTAAGGGGCATCAAAAATTAGGGAGGAGAATCATCAAGATCTGACTTGTAAAAAGACAGAAGAGTTACGAGTTTCAGTAATAAAAATATCATCATGTTTGTGTCCGTGGACGTAGGTCGGATCTAAATCTACCGAACCACGTTAAAACCCCCTTGTTGATTGGTGTATTTATCTGTTTTCTGCTAAATTTGCCTTTGGTCCCCCATAACCAAACAAATTCACTATTGAAGGAGGATTTCCTCGGGAGTGATATTCCCATATTGCCCTGAGACCAAAATCCACCGTCAACAGTTGGCGCCGTCTGTGGGGATTCAACAAAAAGCAACTCGCGTAGTAAGACAATGGCGGAAGGAGGAAACCACCAGTCGTCAGGGAACTCGGCTGCGGATTGGATGGAGAGAATCGAGGAGAACCTAAGGAAGGAAAGGGAGGAAAACCAAATTCTGCAAAAAAACATAGTAGACCGGTTAGAAAAGGTAGAAGGAGTGCACAACGGAAAATTCGAGGCCGGGACTAGCCGACGAAGGAACGAAACAGCAGAGGGAAAAAGAATTGTCGATACAAGTGAGGACGACAGACCCCGGAGGAGGGGTCCCTACAGGGTAAGATCTGTTGTGGTGCAGAGAGATTCCCAGACCGAGGACACGTGGGAGGAAGAAGATGATAAATCATCACCAGACCCCTCCTATGATGGCCCTCGCAACACCCGGCGAAGGGGGAAAGAATATGACGAAGAGGTACGAGAAGATACCGACCCCCAAAAGAGTAAATCAGCACACCATCTCTATATAGTTCCTGGCACCAACTTGCACACTCGTTGGAACCGAGAACTAGGGGACAGATGTTGATAGTGTTTTCAGGCATTACGATATTTAAAGCAGCACGATGAGGACAGAAGGGTAATTCCCAACATTTGGAGAAATCATAAAGGCCTCTTAGTAGAACCCGACCACCTTAAGGGTCCAAGCACCTTACGGTTTCAAACCGACCACAACATAAATAGACCGAGCACTTTATAACCGGCAATCGATCACTTGGGTTCAGATAACCGGGCACTATCAAGTCGGCAGAATCATTCTCAGCATAAAATACTATCATGACCGACCACATGAAAACCGACCAGATGGCGAGATATGCTCAAAATGATGACGCCCTATTCCTGTGGATAAGATGAAACAAATTATCCTACTTTCACAAGGACATAAAGTCAGAATCCAAAAAGGAATAAGAAAAGAGAAAGAAACGTTGGATTAGAAATCCTCATCAAGAGGAGAAGACTGAGTTCAACTAGGATTTCTTATGCAAATAGGAGTCTGATTTATGTACTATTATAAATAGGAGGACAGAGTATGTGTAAGGGGCATCAAAAATTAGGGAGGAGAATCATCAAGCTCTGACTTGTAAAAAGACAGAAGAGTTACGAGTTTCAGCAATAAAAATATCATCATGTTTGTGTCCGTGGACGTAGGTCGGATCTAAATCCACCGAACCACGTTAAAACCCCCTTGTTGATTGGTGTATTTATCTGTTTTCTGCTAAATTTGCCTTTGGTCCCCCATAACCAAACAAATTCACTATTGAAGGAGGATTTCCTCAGGAGTGATATTCCCATATTGCCCTGAGACCAAAATCCACCGTCAACATGAACTTTATTTATCGATGTACATCTTATAGTGCGCTTCCCAATGTCAATTACAAACTACGTTGTAACTGCGCACTATATTATAAATCCTAGGGTCTTTGTCTAATATACACGTATCACTGAACCAGATTCAATTTCGATCTAATCGTAATCAGATATCTAATCGTAATTGGATAGAATAAGTGTATAAAAGACAAGGGTGCTACCATTAATTAAGTAATATTATGTAAAATAGAATTGCTCGTATTTATGAAACGGACATAAATACGATCCGGATTGGTACTCTGAGCACCAACTCTAACAGAGTGATCTTCTAGGTGTTGGGGTTTTGGGCGGTATATACGGGTAAAGAAGCGGAACGCAGAAAAATCAAAATTTTCCGATTTAATTAATTTTTCTTGAGTAATTTAAATAAACATATTTATTCTAATTACTCAATATTCAAAAATGGAATATTTTAACAAAAAATCAGAATTTCAGTATATTACGGTGAAAACCCAACACTTTCCATTTTAATCATTTTAGTCCTAAGTTCTTAGATACAAGCATAGGTGATTTCCAATCACAACCAAAATGATTTTTACATAACATATACATTAAAACACAACTCTGAAAATTTTTTCCAGATTTTTAGCTAATTGCCGTGAGCCTCCAAAAGTTTGTTTTTTGATCTTTTAGTCCTAATTTGTCAAATAAAAATTTAGGTGATTCCAAATCACTACCAAAATGATTTAGACATGTCATACACATCAAAATACATATAGCAACTGAAAATCTATATTTTCTTCAAATTATCGAATAGCCCATAAACTTTGCATTTTGATCATTTTGGTCTTAATTTTGTCAAAACAAGCGTAAATGATTTCCAATCACACCAAAATGATTTTTTATATCTTATATACATCAAAATACAACATATATATGAAAAGCCCCAATTTTGGTTTAGGTTAAAAACCATAATTTTTCAATTAATCAAATTAACCAAAATTAACACAATCCAACACTTTAATCAAATCTCTACAACACCAAACAAGTCTCACCCATTTGAAATAACTCAAGAACAATTATAGTTCATCACTGAGTGGCCTAACAACTCTAGAAGCCGTAACATCCCCGATCTAGGAGATGTTACCGGCAGGGAATAGGCCGTACTATTCCCTTAAGCCTTTGACTACTGACTTATACAATTAACATCTCATATACAACTTATGCAATTGACCATTTCCTAACTCATGACTTATAAATGTATAACACTTTTCATGCACATACTCTGTATTAATACATAATACAACTCCGACAATGATTATTACAATGCAATGTATTTGAAACCATTACTAAACAAGATATATTTTACATGTCACTTCCTAACTCTAGCTGAACTGGACTTCGCTTCTAAATTGACCAGGTGGACTCCACTCCCTAATGAATGCAACCGAAGGAGCTCATCCTCCAAGAAACCTACAAGACAATGAAACTAGGAATGGGCTGTTAGATCGTTATACGATCTAAGTGAGTGGATGAAAAACTAAAATACTAATATCGTAACATTTGATTTTCAAATCGAAGTGCCAGAAGTAACTTTATATGAAAACTCTTTTTCAAAAACTGCATCCGAAATCTCCTTTATAAAACTCATCATTCTGAAAACTGCTTTTGAAGCTCTGGATTCTGAAAACTATTTCAAAATCTGATTTCTAAAAGCTGTGTATTGAAAATATGGAATCTGAAAACTGGTCTATATCTGAAAACTTGACGTATGAGTGCGTTACGTATCGTCATCCCCTCATACGCCTATCTGGAACCACGAATGCAAAACCATGATTTTGGGGCATTACGTATCGCCATCCCCCAAAGCATGCCCCTCATGTCACTAAAACTGAGGGTGTTACGTATCGCTCTCCCCTAAGCAACAAAACTAGAGCCGGTAGTGTTGATTCATGCTACTACCTGACCCTGAAACTAGGGTCTAGGGGCGTTACATATCGCATTTCCCCTAACCCTGAACTAGGATCTGGGGGCATTACGTATCGCTATCCCCCCAGTCCTCTACATGTGCACATGTTCTCTGTCCATCAATTCCAAACTATATCCAGTTACATACTGGGGTTGGTTTTTCCCTAATGCCCCGAAAAACATAAAACATGTTCTTTAAAACATTTCTTTCTCAAATATAACTTAAATCATAAGCTTCTATGCAATAACTGTAATAAAAATGATATATCGCCGTAAGGCATAAAAGTAAATATGTTGCGAAAATAACAACATGAAAATAAATTTAAAATAGTAGTGTCCACTCACAGAGTTCAGAATCTGGCTGGAGCTATACCGTTTCGTCGAAGGAGATTGCAACTCCTGCAATTGTCTATAGGTGATAACTTGATTGGACTAAAAACTAGGAGATAAGTTCTGAAACTAGGCTAAACTACTAAATTCAAGTATGTGATATCGTAACTTCATATATCATAGTTGTACTAAGATGTAATGTGTACATATGAACTGATACGAGACCTTAAGGGTGGTCTCTAACACGCTAAGGTGGAACTGAAGTGGTTACGAACTGATTCTGGGAAATTCTGTGCCACGCGTCGTGACGCAAACCTTTGCGCGTCACGATGCGCAGCGTCCAGAAGCGTGCCATCATTTTCTTCTTGCGCGTCGCGACGCAAAGTTCTTCAGCGTCGTGATGCGACATGGTTTTCCAGGATTCTGTTTTGCTTTTCCAAGTTCATCCAATGCACAAAACCTCAAATTACACTTCATACCAACATTTACATACTAAAGACCAATGTACAATACATCATTTATCATCCTATTTCTCATACCTTAAACTACCATTACATCAACAATCAACTTTTAATCCATTTCATGCACTTCACCAAATTACACCAAAACTTAACCAATTGGGGTTTATCGACATTTCCATTGCCTCAATACAAAAATATCACACAATCATCATCATATCCATGCTCTCAACACAATACAAGTATCAAATCATCAAACTTAACATTTTAAAAATATGGGTCATGGATTTCTTACCCCTTTCTTTTGATTTCCAATATCTCTCAAGTCTCTAATAGTTGCCAAACTCCTCCATTCTTCGTTTCTTTATTATTTTTCCTTCTTCTTCTGTATTTCTTCTTCTTCTCTTCTTTTTTTTTCTTCTTCTTCTCTTCTCTTCTCCCATGTCTTCTCTTCTATTGATCTGAGTTTTTTATCTGCCTTTTTAGCCTATTTGTGGTTCGAATTTGGAAAAATATTCAACACGAAAGTTGTAGATCTCGATCTTAGCTTTCCGCCGTATGAGAAAGTTACGGCCCAAATACCATGGGCTGTCCGGAATGGAACATTGTAGAATTTCGCATCGAAATTTCGAAGAATTTATCGTCTATCTCCAAAGTCGTTCCAGGAATGTGTAAATATATACATACTCGTACATAATTTACATTATGTAACACTTGCTCCGTGATGTAATAGTTCTACAATGTAACAGTAGTAAAAACTACCGGTCGTTACAGAATGGCAACCAAGTCATCTAATGTCCAAAAGAGAGCTTAATAACATTTTATAAGCTTTCTTTATAAACATACATGCAAACATTTTTCATCTAAGCATCCAACATCAATATTACAACCACTAAAAGAGTAGATAAATAACCAAACATCACATGTAGTAGCTTGGAACCCTATAATTATTTTTCTAGTTTAAAAGGAATTGAAAAAACTTATAAGGCTTTAAGTTTTCTTCAAATCTTCTCTTTTTCCTTCATTTTTTTCTCTCAACTCTATTTTGTAATATTTTTGGATGCTTAACACACTAAGTTGCAAATGAAAAATAAAACCCTTATACATGTAGGGTTAGGAATGAAAATGGACAAAAAGGAAATTAGATTTTGTATTTTTTATTCTAAAATAAAAGAAGCAAAATCCAATTTGACAACCTTTTTCGTTAATGCAAATACATGTGTAACCAATTACACTTATCCATATTTCACCATAATCATGATAAAGATAATTTTTATTTAATTATTCTAATTATCTAATAATTAAATAATTAGAAAATTACTTACTACAAATATCTAAATAGATGTATCATATTTACAATAAATATTCCATAATACATATATGTATGACATGTATCAAATACTATATTTGACAGTTAATTAATGTGTATTTAATAAAAACATGTATTAAATCCAAATACATATTAACTTGGATATAGCCAGAAAAAAATGCATTAAACATTTATATTTTTGTTTAACCATTAAACGATTTATAAATAATCAATATTATTTATAAAAGTTGCCTTATTGCTCTACGAGTGTGTTTCATTATTGAGACTCTCTAGATTCAAGCATATCCATCACGAAATCTAATTTCTTATCTATAATCTACCGACCCTTAAATTATGACGACCACGGATAAACTCGATGAACCATATAGGTCGAGGTCATCGCATACGTATAATCCCTTTGTCACATGTATCCGGATTATCCCAGAGATATAGATAAAAACATCAAATCCTTATAGGTATAATATCATCGACATATCTATTAGCAATCTCCTAAATAACACTCAAAACTTACTTCTACAGTGTACCACGGGCCCATGGATTTAACCGATTGCTAATCCCATATTTAATACCCATGCTCTGTACCCAGAACTGACAGATCCTATCTCTTGGGATGACCATACTAATATCCCACTTGGCCTATAGCCAGTCACTCAAGCATTAACACCTGAACTATGTACATGTCGCTCAAACTTTTGCTGAGGAATAGCTTTTGTCAGCGGATCTGCTATGTTGTCCTCTGATGCGACCTTCTCGATCTTCACATCGCCACGATGTATGATCTCACAATACAATGGAACGCGCTCAGCTGCTAACGGAACTACTCCTAATCCAATTAGGAATTTACGGATCCAAACTGCATCTTTTGCTGCTTCAGCTGCAGCAATGTATTCGGCTTCTATTGCTAAATCGGCAACAGTCTCTTGCTTGGAAGATTTCCAGCTTACTGCTCTATTGTTCAAACAAAATATGTACCCGGATTGCGACTTGTAGTCATTTTTATCGGTTTGGAAACTTGCATCGGTATACCCAATTACCTCAAGTTCTCCATCTCCATAGATTAAGAAAGCATCTGTAGTTCGTCTAAGATACTTAAGGATATTCTTAACCGCCATCCAGTGACCATCACCTGGATCGGCCTGATAGAGACTACACATGCTCAAAGCATACGAGACATCGGGGCGCGTACATATCATGGCATACATGATCGATCCGACTACCGAGGCGAATGGGATCCCACTCATGTTGTCTCTCTCATCTTGAGTTTTAGGACACATTTCCTTATATAGAGTGACGCCATGTGACACTGGCAACAGTCCCCTCTTAGACTGTTCCATGTTGAATCTCTTCAACACTTTGTCAATATACGTGCTCTGGGAGAGTCCAAGCAGCTTTCTAGATCTATCCCGGTAGATCTTTATTCCTAGAATAAAGGCTGCTTCTCCCAGATCCTTCATGGAGAATTTTAATGAAAGCCAAGCTTTCACCGATTGTAGCATGGGAATGTCATTGCCTATAAGCAATAATCATCGACATAAAGGACAATGAATGTCAGTGTGCTCCCACTAACCTTCTTATATACACAAGGATCATCCTCGTTTTGAACAAAATCATATTCTTTTATGATCTAATCAAAACGTTGGTTCCAAGAACGCGATGATTGCTTCAATCCATAAATGGATCGATTTAACTTACAAACCTTGTTTGCAAGTCTTGGTGCGATAAAACCATCAGGCTGTTGCATATAAACATCCTCCAAAAGGTTTTCGTTAAGGAAAGTGGTTTTGACGTCCATCTGCCATATCTCGTAATCGAAATATGCAGCAATAGCAAGCATAATCAAAATGGATTTAATCATGGCAACGGGTGAAAAAGTTTCATCGTAATCGACACCATGTCGTTGGAGATACCCTTTCGCTAAAAGCCTAGCTTTGTACATATGTATGTTTCCATTCGTGTCGGTCTTCTTCTTGAAGACCCATTTGCAACCAATAGGCTTTACGCCTTCTGGTGCATCAACCAGTGTCCAAAATTGGTTGGTGTACATGGAATCCATTTCGGACTTCATGGCCTCTTGCTATAAAGCGGAATGGATATCTTGTATCGCTTCTTCATACATAGTCGGCTCGTTATCCTCAATAAGATTAATATCCACATGAGGTGAGATCAGAAACTCATTCCTCTCAGGTTGTTTTTGTTGGTTTATTCTAAGGTCCCAAGATCAAACAAGACATGAAAACAATGTGTGAACACACCAACAGAGGTAGCGGAATACTCACATTGATCGGTTATGTCGATTTGGAGACGATTCAAGCCCAAAAACGCACTGCCTTGATCTCACCACTGCAACAGTCCACTGTCCCTGCAAAACAGAAATTCGGGTCAAGAAACGGAGCTCCGAGCTTCGTCCGATGGATCCCGCCTCATGGGTGAACCTCCCTACCACCTTCGCAAGACTTGTAAGTGTTCTAGCACTTGATTTTTCACCATGAAAATCACTCTTTGCTTCCCTAAAGTCCACGCCATTTCTGGTTCCAAACCAGTGAAGAATTTCTTCATTTGGGCGTGAGAGAAGAGAGAAATGAGAGAGAAGAAGTTTTGTGTTAAGTTGAAAATGATTTACCAAAAATCAATTTATATTTATGCCATAATATTCATTAAATTAATAATAAATTTATGACACAAATCATGCAATGGCTTAGAGTGTCAAACACTCAATTTCCATGCAATAACCTTGAGTGCATTGTACACTATCAACATGCAATGCATTAGAATAAAATAATGCATAAAACGACATGTGTCATGTGGGCCCCACACGTTTCCAAATGAAAGTGGGCCCACGTGCACTCAAGCGTTCGGGTTCGATATTTCTGAAATACCGAGCTTACGTCGCGGCGTTAATTCAATCGAATTTAAATAAATAATTGCGCCTGGCGAAATTATTATTTACGTCGCTAACGAATTAATTCTAAATTAACTCGTTTGCCCGAATTAAAATCTAATTTTAATTCCGCGTCGAAATCTAATTTCATTTAATATATCGAATATATTAATTCATCGATTAATTCCAAATTAATCGTTCTCTCTCTTCTATTATAATCCCAGATTATTCAAGAGTGCGAGTTGTGCGTCATCGGTGGATTATCGGGAAGCGACCCATGAGATCCCCGGATAATCTGGCAGTAAATACGGTCGTCGGAGTATCCGAATCACGTACGTACCAAGTACTACGTTCTACCGATTTACGAGACAAGGTCGACTCCTAGCAAAACACCAAGTCTACCCAATTCTCCGGACATATCCATTTAAGAATATTAAGATCTGTATCAGCGTAGTATACAATGTATTGTGCATATCGGCCCAGTATCAGATTATCACGTGTTAGGGCTGGGGCTGGATAAATGTCTGCCCCGTCCGAAACACATATCGGATGTCTGGTAACTAGTCTCTATAATCGGATATTCATGACCTGGTCATAATATCACGATTGGATGCGCATCACTTAAGAGCACTAATACCGTATCCTGCGTGACATCATCTCCATTATGACTGGAGTGACACTTCCGTCTTGACATCACATCCAATACACTACGATTCTCTGATAAACCCAGAAGTGGTGTACACAGAACCCGTTTAAAGTCCCCAAACTACCAAAACCAAAGTTTACCGATTGTCGTAAGTATTAGCGATGTAAGTCTCAGGTTAAGACTATACACACCTACCTTGATTTCGGCCTCCCATAGACACCTAGTCATAATACCAATGGGATTCCGAAGGGTCTATCCAGAGCGAAGCTGTTTCCCGTACCATCGGTGAACACGACCTCCTATCGCACTTGCACAAGAATCCAATACTTATATATATGAGAACTATGCCGTTGTGCCCTCACAACGCGCACAAGTGCAATACTAGCCTATTCCGCATTATCGATGTCCAGTCTCGATAATACTACGGCTAGGGATATTTAATGATTAATCCTTCGTGGACTGATACTGTCTCATATCATCTCAATCGAGGAACTAATCATAGGGACCTCTCTTCATTTATATATCTATGGTGATCTAATCACAAATGACGAGAGTGCAATTTCCTAGTTTCATAGTTAATTTGCTACAACAACACAATGATCTGTGCAAATAGTGACGCTATGGGTCATATTATCCAACAATCTCCCACTTGGCACATAGCCAGTCACTCGAGTGTCTAACACCCGAACTATGTAAGGTTCGCTCAAATTTCTGAGGAAAGTTTTCGTCAGCGGATTTGTTCGATTATCGTTTGACGTGATTTACACGATCATCACACATCGCCACGATGTATGATCCGAACGAATCAGATGATATAGAAGTATATATCTGGATCGTCGATGAGACCTTTAATTCCTTAGCCTGTGCTGATGCCTAGCTCAGCTGCTAACAGAACTATATCTAATCTAATTAGATTTACTTTCGATCCAAAAGACTTCTATTGCTGCCTCAGCTGCAGCAATAATCCGCATTTGTTGTTTATTCGGCAACAGTTATCTTGCTTGGAAGATTTCCAGCTCACTGTCCCGGTGTTCAAACTTATAGTACCGCAGTATTTAATCGTTTGGAAACTTGCTGCAGTGATCCCAGTCACTTCAAGTTCTCCTTCTCCATAGTAAAAGATAGCATCTTTAGTTCTCAGAGATACTAACAGATGTTCTTAACTTTAATCCAGTGACTATCACTTGGATTGACCTGATTGTGACTCCATATGCTCGAAGCGTATGAGACACCATATAAGTACATTTTAAATGTACAATTTCCTAGAGAGTGTTAACAACTCCAAATCTATCCCAGTAGATCTTTATTCCTTGAATAAAGGTTGTTACTCCCAGAATTCTACGGAGAATTTCTATTGAAAGCCAAGCTTTCAACAATAGCTATATGGGAATTTACTTGTCAGTGCGCTCTCTCCACTAACCTCCTTATATACACAAGAATTATTTCGTTTTGAGTCAAATCATAAACCATTATGATTATTTCAAAACGTCAGTTCCAAGAACCTTATGCTTGCATTGATCCAAACATGGATCGAATAACCCGCAAACCTTGTTTGTCGGTTCTACAAAATCGTCAGGATGTTGTAAACATCCTCCAAAAGGTTTCCTTTTCAGGAAAGCGATTTTGATTTGTAACTGACATATTTTATAAATGAAATATACAGTTATCAACAAGCATCTTCAAAATGGATTTACCATGGCAACAGGTAAAAAGGTTGAACCGTTATTAACACAATGTTGATAACGATACCTTTCCGTCAAAACCTTAGGTTTGCACGTTGGTATGTTGCCTTCCATGTATGTCTTCCTTGAAGACGTTTAATGTACCATAGGCACAACGCCTTGTGGTACAACAACTAGTATCCAAACATAGTTGTTATACATGGAATCCATTTCGACTCATGGCACTTTGCCATAACAGGGAGTCGATACTTGTATCACTTCCTCATAACGTAGTCGGATGGTACACCACCATAAGATTGACATCTTTATGGGGCGAGATCAGAACCCATACCCTAGGTTATTTTCTGACTCTATCCGATCTACTAGTTTCTTGTGTATTTGAAGATTAATGGTATAGTTTCATCATAGATGAACTATTTGTGTTCCATTAAGGACTTCGTTCCTTGAACAGTATTACTCCGATTTTCATCGAGTATCACTATCCTCCCACTGACCACTGCATATCGGTATTCCTCTCAGGAAAACCGCAT
This sequence comes from Zanthoxylum bungeanum, assembly GCA_019454045.1. Taxonomy (NCBI): domain Eukaryota; kingdom Viridiplantae; phylum Streptophyta; class Magnoliopsida; order Sapindales; family Rutaceae; genus Zanthoxylum; species Zanthoxylum bungeanum. The sequence continues at coordinate 32,350 of SKCR01044618.1, forward strand.
GGTGAGCAACAATTATATTGTTCTCATGTGGGATTTACAAGTACTATACTTAAGGTTTCCCTTAGGATAACCTATATTGGCACTTATCCAATTTGGGTCCTTAGTTTGGTATCATCCAAACGCTATGCCTGGCATACCCAAATTATCAGGAATGAGAAACCTCGTTTCTTCCCTGTTCATATCCTATATGATATCTGTCAAACAGATTTATATGGAACCTTATTCTAAATAAGTTTTGCACTATTAATATATATCCTGTTGAAGGAAATAGTAGCTCAGAGCGACTCGTGATAAACCTTATTATGTCCAACAAAATTCGGTTTTAGTTCGGACACACCGTCTAACTGACGTGTCTCGAGAGGAGTCCTCATATGAAAGAATACCATACTCTTTCATGTACATATGAAACTTACTGCTTAAGTATTTTCCATTACGGTATTACCGTGGCGGAATAACACTATAGCTGATCTGTTTGTCTACTTCGTGTCGAAACTCTAAAGTTTCCGATCTGTGTTCTTCAAAAGAAACACATAACCACAACGTGATGCTGCATCCGTTAAGGTCACGAAATATTCATGTTCATATCTAGCCCAGCGAGATATGGGCCCACTAAATTCATCATGAATAGGGCTAACAGATCGGTGGCCCTTTTACTATTACCAAGTAAATAGTATTTTAGGTATCTTACCTAATAAACTAGATTCGTAGACCTTATTTGAATAGTCAATCAGTCCTAGTACCCACTCTTAAAAAAGTGTGGATATACAAGTCTTGTTTAATTGTGTCCCAGACAACAATGCCACAAATAAGTCTCCATTGATCAAATCAATTTGAGCTATTTATTTGTCATTTTATATGTTTGAGATTTTTCTTTATATTCAAAATATAAATTCTGTTATTTACATCCAATGTATTTATCTCAGTATCATCTTTATATAATGAAAACACTTTAGTGTTCTAGAATATAAAGGTTTTATCCGTATCAGATTAAACCCTGATATAGAGATAATGTCTCTAGTTAAACTAGTTACATTATAACATTTCCTAATTTAAGTACATACCCAAAGGGCAGTTCCTAAACTTAGGTATCTACGGTCGAAACAGCGACTTTCGTCCCATTTCCGATTCGCAGAGAAATCTCGGCTTGAAGCCAGTATCCAGCTCACAGCGGATTCTGAACGTCAATACATATATTTTATGTACCACACTAAGTATTTAAAATTCAATTTTAATACTCGTAGTGAACATAACTGTGACAAATATTTTTAAAGTTAGAGCCTCGCCCTATCTTCAATTCCTTCGTGTCTTCCATATCCAAATGGTAGTCACTTCGGGATATGTCAATTATCCTTTCAATATTTCACAAACCTTTGGGCAAGCCTTGGGTTTTAGAATATCGAAATGATGTGCACCTTGTGCTACATGCCCAATTGCAAACTTTGACTTTTCTCCACTAGAATAGTCAATTAATTCTCCAAGAATTATTAATTGCAATTTTAATACTTTTAAATCTAAAGATAGATTTATTGTAAGTATATTAATTAAGCACTAAAGTCATCATCACATAAATCTTCCAAAGATTATGCTCTACTATTTGCTTAATTACGGGCTTAGTCATAATAAGTTATTTTATCAAATAAATTAACCTATTATTAATTCCCAATTGAAAATTAAATCATTTAAAACATTTAATCCAAGGATTATATATTTTAAATATTCAACTTTTCAATTCCTTCTTGATTTCAATAGTCCAACTATTTAATCAATTTATTAAGGTACTATTTATTATAATGATTACAATAATCCAATTATTTAATCAACTATAATTTTAATATTGATTACTATAATCCCATTATAAAATCAACTATCATTTAATTCAATTATATTGATTACTATAATCCAATTACAAAATCAACTATATATATTGAATGAGTTGTATACAGTCCAACTATATATTTTAATATTGATTACTATAATCCCATTATAAAATCAACTATCATTTAATTCAATTATATTGATTACTATAATCCAATTACAAAATCAACTATATATTGAATGAGTTTGTATATAGTCCAACTATATATATTTTTAAAACAACATAAAATATTAGTCCGACTAATACTTTTAATTAATATGACGAGTAAATAAAAATGAGCGTGTTTAGCGAGTAATTGAACGAATGTTGCAAATTCAATACTTGTCTCCCACTATTTTTCGTCGAGCCTCTAACCCTCTGTGGAGTACTCGGGAAACCGCGTTTCCTAGTGGGCTAGGATCCTATTAAATAACACACAACCCTGACTTTGGCCAATAAAAAGCTGTATGCTATTTAACTAGGTAGATCTCTCAGATCAATTGGATCTCATCCAATTCCTAGATCCGGTTAGGTGGACATCCAAGTCCGAAACATATGTATAATGTCAATGTATCCATTACATTTTCCTAACCCTATCCTCTGAATCATTTAGGCCTTGGCTTTGGCCAAATAAACCTAATGATTCCAGTTAAGCGGGACCCATTGACGAGGAAAGTTTCGTAATCAATGTCATTGGACAAAAAGTGATCTGACTTTGGTCAATAAAAATCACGATTTGGACAAGACACCGATATGCAACAAAACTCTCTCATGATTCAAGTACATCCTTGATTGACAAAGGTCTTGACTTTGGTAAAAAACAAACCAATGCCAACTTCGGATCTTGAACAAGAATCATTCAATGGAAGGATATTTGCTTAATATAGATTGAGGGATTTTCGCGTGCAAATTGGCTACCAATTTAATTATCTTTGTTAGGTCTCATCATCATACATACACCCTTAAACATGCATTCTAAATACATAATAAAGCGAGTATGAAATAAAATAATAATGATATGCTGATGGATACTTAACACATTGATCCTAGATCAAATATCTCCCTTTCTCACTCAAGCTAGCACTTGTACTACTTCTACCCGTTACACTACACTTCTAAAGAAACCTCATATACATAGAGGGGAATAGGTGAGAAGAGAATACAAAGAGAAAGAAGGTGATAAGGCTGGACACGCAGGTCCAATTTAATAAATCGAATTTATTACAACAATTTCTAAAATTGCCCACCCGACTAATATCCATCCGATATGCCTTATTCATTCAACACAACCATGTATTCACACGCATAAGCATGCTATCAATCAATCTAATCAAATTAATTAATCTGATAATTAAGTGATCATCCAATGTTCAAACAACGATTTGATTTTGATCGAGTCAAACTCGTTTTTGCGAATAAGTACTCAAAGTACGAATTCATGAATTAAATTAAACTACATCATTAAATCAAATTTAACATGTATTTAATACTAATTCATTATTCAATCCAAATTAAATATTACACTTTATTTAATAAACCTTTACGATTTAAATTCCAAATTCAATCGCGTCGGGACTCAAAGTCCGATTAACGTCCAACGTCAATTTAATTCAAGTCTAATGGGCTTCAATAATTTCTTTAGGCATGGGCTTCGGCAACCAAAGCCCAATAGTGGAATCACCCAAAATGCCTTAGAAATCAATTTCGGCCCATTAGGCCCAATTAAACAAAAGGAAGGCCCAATTAAACATTAAAGGTTCATTATCGCAATTGGGCTTTATGGTTAAGGTTTTGGGCCCAAATGGATCCAATCCACTTGGCCTAAACCAAATTTAAAATCAAGCCCAATAGCCCCAATACAAAAATTCAAGCCCAAATCCAATTTAAGCCTAAATAATTAAATTACACTAATCCAATTACGCAATTTAATTACCAAAGTGTATTACGATGATTAATAACCTAAATTGATATTTCCGAAGCATCAAATTAGTCCAATTAATCATGCTTAATTCATTATCACATGTCAAACACACATAATGAAAAATCAAACCCATCGCATGCTTTTAATGCTCTCGGCCAAGGAAGGTAATTTTGTCCGATTTGAATTCAATCCGATTAATTACACAATCGACAACGTATTAACTTCCCGAATGATTTCATACACATCCAATGTTCATAAAATCAAAATTACCAAGACATTAAAGGGCATATCACATTCGGCCAAGGTAAGATTTTGGGGATTTTTGTTCAATTCAAAATTCAATCAAACTGACTTCAAATTAACATCATCCTTTATCATTATAACTCATCCAATGAATTAAAATGAAAAAATTCCAAGATCCCAAAATTACATACACATTCGGCCAACATGAAAAATTGGGGAAAATTATTCCAAATCAATTTTCAACAAATTGGTCCAACCAAAATGCAATAAAACATGTTATAAGCATACTCAAACAATCAATTTATTCAAATCATGCTCAACAAACATTTACCCAAATTTTAAGCCCTACATTTTTCATGCTTGCAACATTAGCTCTGATACCATTGTTGGTTTATTCTAAGGTCCCAAGATCAAACAAGACATGAAAACAATGTGTGAACACACCAACGGAGGTAGCGGAATACTCACATTGATCGGTTATGTCGATTTGGAGACGATTCAAGCCCAAAAACGCACTGCCTTGATCTCACCACTGCAACAGTCCACTGTCCCTGCAAAACAGAAATTCGGGTCAAGAAACGGAGCTCCGAACTTCGTCCGTCGGATGGATCCCGCCTCATGGGTGAACCTCCCTACCACCTTCGCAAGACTTGTAAGTGTGCTAGCACTTGATTTTTCACCATGAAAATCACTCTTTGCTTCCCTAAAGTCCACGCCATTTCTGGTTCCAAACCAGTGAAGAATTTCTTCATTTGGGCGTGAGAGAAGAGAGAAAATGAGAGAGAGAAGTTTTGTGTTAAGTTGAAAATGATTTACCAAAAATCAATTTATATTTATGCCATAATATTCATTAAATTATAATAAATTTATGACACAAATCATGCAATGGCTTAGAGTGTCAAACACTCAATTTCCATGCAATAACTTGAGTGCATTGTACACTATCAACATGCAATGCATTAGAATAAAATAATGCATAAAATGACATGTGTCATGTGGGCCCCACACGTTTCCAAATGAAAGTGGGCCCACGTGCACTCACGCGTTCGGGTTCGATATTTCTGAAATACCGAGCTTACGTCGCGACGTTAATTCAATCGAATTTAAATAAATAATTGCGCCTGGCGAAATTATTATTTACGTCGCTAACGAATTAATTCTAAATTAACTCGTTTGCCCGAATTAAAATCTAATTTTAATTCCGTCGAAATCTAATTTCATTTAATATATCGAATATATTAATTCATCGATTAATTCCAAATTAATCGTTCTCTCTCTTCTATTATAATCCCAGATTATTCAAGAGTGCGAGTTGTGCGTCATCGGTGGATTATCGGGAAGCGACCCATGAGATCCCCGGATAATCTGGCAGTAAATACGGTCGTCGGAGTATCCGAATCACGTACGTACCAAGTACTACTTCTTTCTACCGATTTACGAGACAAGGTCGACTCCTAGCAAAGCACCAAGTCTACCCAATTCTCCGGACATATCCATTTAAGAATATTAAGATCTGTATCAAGCGTAGTATACAATTGTATTGTGCATATCGGCCCAGTATCGGATTATCACGTGTTAGGGCTGGGGCTGGATAAGTGTCTGCCCCGTCCGAAACACATATCGGATGTCTGGTAACTAGTCTCTATAATCGGATATTCATGACCTGGTCATAATATCACGATTGGATGGGCATCACTTGAGAGCACTAATACCGTTCCTGCGTGACATCATCTCGATTATGACTGGAGTGACACTTCCGTCTTGACATCACATCCAATACACTACGATTCTCTGATAAACCCAGAAGTGGTGTACACAGAACCCGTTTAAAGTCCCCAAACTACCAAAACCAAAGTTTACCGATTGTCGTAAGTATTAGCGATGTAAGTCTCAGGTTAAGACTATACACACCTACCTTGATTTCGGCCTCCCATAGACACCTAGTCATAATACCAATGGTATTCCGAAGGGTCTATCCAGAGTGAAGCTGTTTCCCGTACCATCGGTGAAACACGACCTCCTATCGCACTTGCACAAGTATCTAATACTTATATATATGAGAACTATGCCGTTGTGCCCTCACAACGCGCACAAGTGCAATACTAGCCTATTCCGCATTATCGATGTCCAGTCTCGATAATACTACGGCTAGGGATATTTAATGATTAATCCTTCGTGGACTGATACTGTCTCATATCATCTCAATCCAGGAACTAATCATAGGGACCTCTCTTCATTTATATATCTATGGTGATCTAATCACAAATGACGAGAGTGCAATTTCCTAGTTACATAGTTAATTTGCTACAACAACACAATGATCTGTGCAAATAGTGACGCTATGGGTCATATTATCCAACAGTTTTCTGACTCTCTCTGCCCTACGCGATTCTTGTGTATTCGAAGATTGTGGTATAGTTTCATCCTTGATGAACTGTTCATGTTCCGTTAAGGATTCTGTGCCAGGAACATTATCACTCTGATTTTCATCGAGTTTTACTTTCCTCCCACTTACCACTGCATTTAGGAATTCCTTCTCAAGGAAAACCACATGTAGAGCAACAAATACTTTGTTCTCTTGTGGGTGATAGAAGTAATATCCTTTGGTTTCCCTAGGATATGCTACAAATAGGCATTTATCCGATTTTGGTTCTAGTTTGGTACCTTCCAAATGTATGACGTATGCCCAGCAACCCCAAATCTTCAGGAATGAGAAAACCGGTTTCTTTCCTGTCCATATTTCATACGGAGTCTGTTGAACAGACTTTGACGGAACCTTATTCAAAATAAGTATTGCACTGTTCAATGCATATCCCCATAAGGAAATAGGTAGCTATGTGCGACTCATCATAGACCTTACCATGTCCAATAAAGTTCGGTTACTCTGTTCGGACACACCATTTAATTGCGCTATTCCGGGAGGAGTCCACTGTGAAAGAATACCATATTCTTTTAAGTAATCAAGAAACTCATTGCTTAAGTATTCGCCACTATGGTCCGACCTTAATGTCTTAATACTTTTGCCGGTTTGTTTTTCTATTTGGTGTCGAAACTCTATGAATTTCTCCAAGGTTTCCGACTTGTATCTCATAAGATACACATAACTATAACGCGATGCATCATCCGTAAAGGTTGCGATGCATTCATATCCACCTCTAGCGTGGCTAGACATGGGCCCACAAACGTCACTATAAATGAGGGCTAACAGTTCGGTGGCACGTACACCATTTCCGCTAAAATGTGTTTTAGGCATTTTGCCTAATAAACAAGATTTGCAGACGTCATATGAATTTGGATCAAATCCGTCCAAGTACCCACTCTTCAAAAGTATGGATATGCGAGTCTTGTTGATGTGTCCCCGACGACAATGCCACATATAAGTTTCATCTTTGTTACTTAGCTTAAGCCTTTTGTTTGCTACAAAATATGTTTGAGACTGATTTATATTCAAAATATAAAGACCATTATTTACATCAGCAGTGCAAATCTCCATATCATTTTTATACATAAAACACATAGTGTTTCTAAATACAAAAGTATACCAATATTGGGCTAACATAGATACTGAAATAATATTCTTATTCAAACTAGGTACATAATAATAGTCTATAAGTTTAAGTACATGCCCCGAGGGCAGTTACAAAACATAAGTGCCAACGGCCAAAACGGCGACTCGTGTCCCATTTCCAACGCGGTTGTCAATCTCTCCTGAGGCCAGTCTCCTGCTAATCTGCAGATCCTGCACATCAGTACATATATGAGTACCACAACCAGAATCAAAAATCCAATTTTTTAAACTAGTAGTAGACATGTTTCTTTCAATAACAAACATACCTGAAGCCGGTGCCTTGCCCGCTTTGATTTCCTTCATGTTTGCCTTGTACTCGCGGCAGTCACGCTTCCAGTGACCCCGCTTCTCGCACTACAGACACACATCTTGGGATTTTTCCTTACCCTTCCCAGAAGGTTTTGACGATTTGGCCTTGCCTTTCTTCTTCTTCTTCTTCTTCTTTACACCTTCAGTCGCCTTAGGCCAAGCCTTGGGAGACTGAGATGTTGAAACGAAGTGCGCCTCGTGCTTCTTGCCCATTAGGAGCTCTTTTTCTGCTTTGCGTAGTGTGGACATTAACTCTCCAAGAGTATGGTCTTGGTTCATCATATTGTAGTTCATGATGAACCCACTCCAAATGTCGGGCATAGACTGTATGATCAAATCTATTGAAGTCTCAGCCTCGAAGACAATGCCTATCTGTCCCAGCTGCTCAATGTCAGCAATCATCTACGACACATGGTGCTCAACACATGTACCCTCTAACATGAGAGCACGAAGAGCTTCTTCTGCAACTCATATCTCTACGATCTAAGATTAGATCGATGAAGATCATACAACTTCGCCATCATATTATAGGGATCCAAACCCTTATTCTGACGATGGAATTATTGAGTCATAGCAGCAAGCATTATAGATTGTGCAGTGAAGTTGTCATCGCTATGAGTCTTCCAAAGCTCTAGCTCAACTATCTGATCAGATCTTGGCTTAGGCCCAATAGGTCTTTCTATAGTGTAGAGCAACTTCTCGGATCCCAGGAAAATCCTGAGATTCATATCCCAGTCTTGAAAGTTTGCGCCATTAAAGACTTTGTCGCCCATGATAATATCTCTAATGCTCAACTTTCCTGTCATCTTAATTACAATAGCCAAACTATTCAATTAACGATGTATGGGTACAGTCTAACTGTTACAAGAAAAATAATAAATTATTAGTCCAACTAATAAATATTTATTGACGAAAATAATTTGAAAGCGCGTAAAGCCAAGTATTTGAATGAAATTGCAAATTCAATATTGGCCTCCCACTATTTTTCGGCGAGCCTCTAACCCTCTGTTGAGTACTCGGGAAACCTAGTTTCCTAAGGGGCTAGGTTCTCGTTAAATAACACACAACCTTCACTTTGGCCAACAAGCTGTATGATATTTAACTAGGTAGATCTCTACGATCAATTGGATCTCATCCAGTTCCTAGATCCGGTAGGTGGACCTCCAAGTCTGAAACATATATACAATATATATGCCAATATATCCAATATATTTTCCTAATCATTTTCCTCTGTATCAACTAAGCATTGGCCTTGGCTCAACTAGCTTAATGATTCCAGTTAAGCGGGACCCATAGACTTTGGAAAGCTTCGTAATCGATGTCGATGGACAAGAAGTGATCTTGACTTTGGCCAATAATCACAACTTCGACAAGACATACGATATGGAACAAAGCCTTCATGATTCAAACACATCCGAGATGGACAAAGGTCTTGACTTTGGCCAACAAACCAGTGCCAATCTTGGATCTTGAGAATAAATCACTCAATGGAAGGAAAACGCTTAATATTTGTTGAGGGTTTTTCGCGTAAATTGGCACCAATTTATTATCTTTGATTAGGTCTCATCATACACACCCTTAAGTATGCATTCTAAAAGCATAATAAGACGCGGTAATAAATTAATAATGATATACGGATGGATATCTCACAAATTGTTCCTAGAACAAATCACTCATTTTCCTCTCCCCGGCTAGGACTATTCTAACTTCTACCTAATTACATAATACAATTAAATAAACCTCATTAACATTGAGGGGAATTGGTGAGAAGAGAATTACAAATAATCGAGAGATAAAGGTTGGACACGCAGTTCCAATTTAATAAATTCTAAATTTACAAAAATTTCCAAAATTGCAATTTCCCTTCTAATATCCATTCGATATACATTATTCATACAATACATCCATGTATTCACATAAAACATGTTATTCAATCAATCTAATCCAATTAATTAATCTTTGAATTAAGTGATCATCTAATGTTCAAACAACGATTTGATTTGCGCGAGTCCAACTCGTTTTAGAATAAGTACTCAAAGTATGAATTCTTGAATTATATCGAACTACAATTTAAATCTAATTTAATTTGTATTCAATACTAATTCTATATTTAATTCCAAATTAAATAATTACACTTTCTAATGTGCCTTTATGACTTAGATTCTAAATCTAATCTTAATGGGCCTCAAAGCCCAATTAACATCCGATGTTCATTAATTAAAGTCCAATGGGCTTTCAATTAATTTCTTAAGGCATGGGCTTTGGTCAATATGAGTCAAACCCAAATACCAAGGCCCAATTAAGGAATCACCATATTTGCCAAGAAATCAATTTTGGCCCATTAGGCCCAATTAAATGTTTAAAGGCCCATTTGTTATATTTGGACTTAATGGAATGGTTTAGGACCAATTTGGATCCAATCCAATTGTTCTAAACCAACTTGGCCCAACCAAGCCCATTAGGCCCAAATATAACATTTTTTTAGCCCAATTCCAAATTAAGCCCAATTAATTAAATTCTAATATTCCAAATTTCATAATTTAATTAATTAAAGTGTATTGCACTAATTAATTATCTAAATTAACATTTCCAAAATACAATTTAATTAATTAATCATGCATTAATATTTTCAACACATGTCCAACATTATTGAAACAAAATCAACTCATTTTCATGCTATATTGGTCACAGCAATTGTGGGATTTTATATCCGATTTTGATTTCAATCCAATTAAATCACAAATCAATATTTATCATGTCTTTAAACACATCTAATGGTTTAAAAAACAAAAATCACCATGACCTAGGGTTACTACCAAGATTCGGCCAAGCTATATAATTTGGGGAAAATTAATCCAATTAATTTTTCATCAAATTGATCATGCATAACTCTAAGTTATTAATTTATAAGCATACTCAAACAAATAATTTGATCAAAACATGCCCAAATCAAATTTACCCAAATTTTAGTATATAAACCCTAATCAAATTTCATGCTTAAATAGGCTCTGATACCATTGTTGGGTTTCTAAGGTCATCCCAAGATCAATCCAAGCATAAAATAGTGTGAATACATAAAGGAGAATAGCGGAAATATACTCACTTTGAACGGATATAGGATGCGTTGATAACAAAAATTTTCCTTTGAGAAGTGCTTCAAGATATTCTCTTTGAAGTTGATCTCCAAGCTCCAAGCTTTAAGATTGATTCCAAGCTCTTGGGAATGGTTTCCCTATCACCTTAGATGATTCCTTGTGAGTTCTAGCTCTTGAAAATTTGCAACAAATTTTCTATATTTTCCTTGTGAAGCTCACGGCAATGAGAGCTTTTAGGAGAGGGAGAATGGCGTGCAATAAGAGAGAGAAGAGATGATATTCTTAACTTGTATTTGATTTTCCAAAAATCAAATAATGATATACCAAATATTTGGTATTAAGTCAATCACCTTTCACCTTGTGTGTTTTACAAGTTAACAACCACCCACCAAATTCCATCACTAAAAGGTAAGTTAAATGACAAGTGATGTGACTTGTGATGTGACATGTGGGCCCCACTGTTGGTGTTTGCTAAGGTCGCAAGATCATTAAACAAGCATGAAACAAGTGTGAATACAAATCAACGAAGTTGCGGAATACTCACATCGATCAGTTGAGCGATGCGGTAGGCAACAAAATCTGATTTTCTGCCTCATGAAGTCAAGGTAGTGAGCTACATCCAGTCCACTTTTTTGTGCCATGTGTCTTCAAATTTTGAGCTCCAAGCTTCGTCAAACGATTCCCGGCTCATGGGTGGACTTCCCTATCACCTTCACATGTCTCTCGGAGTGCTAGCTCTCTTGATTTTTGCCACAAAAACCAAGCACTTTGCTTCCCATCTTCTCGATTTTTGACAGACACCAGTGAAGAAATTTTGCCCACCATGGGCGTGAGATGAAGAGAGAAAGAGAGAAGATAAATTATGAGTGTTGGTTTCCAAAAGTGTATCTAATACACATTTGTTAATTTCAAATTCATTTGGCACGAATTTGGCTTTTCAAAAGTCAAACCATTAAAGCCAACCACCAACCTCAATCAATCAATCCATCAATCAATCAAATCAAGTGACAAGTTATCACATCACTCAAAGGGACTAATGATTTGACGCTTGATGCGACTAGCGATTTGACGCTAGATTTGACTTGCGTGCCCCACTCGAATTCGAAATTCGAATGCGCTCACAAATAATCCCAGGCTCGGGTTCGCTAATTCCAAATTAACAAATTTTCCATTGCGTCGTAATTAAATCTAATTTAATTAAATAATCATGTCAAGCATAATTACTATTCACGTCGCTAACGAATTAATTCTAAATTAACTCATTCGCCCGAATTAAAATCTAATTTTAATTCCGCGTCGAAATCCAATTTCATATAATATATTAAATATATTATTTTATCGATTAATTCCAAATTAATCGTTATCTCTCTTTAATTGATATTTTATCCTAGATAAAATATCTCCGAAATTAATCCGAGATTAATTTTCTCTCTCATCTTATTAATCCTAGATTAATTAAAAGTGCGAGTCATACGTCATCGGTGAATCTTTGGGAAGCGACCCATGAGATCCCTAGATTGTTGGTTTCTAATTATGTCCCAAGATCAACAAATCAAGCACAAAAAACGCATGAATACATCAAAGAAATAAGGCGGAATTCATACTCACAATGAACAGTTTGAGATGCGAAGAACAAAACCCATTTTCGTCCTCCATGAAGCTCGGAAGTAAGCTTTTGAGCCAAGGGGCTGCTCGGTTTTGGCCTCCAAAGTTCCTCCAAGAATCGGCCATGGGTGGACTCCATGGAAGCTCAAAGCTTCAAGCTTCAAAAATAAATCCAAGCTCACAAACTCACTACCCTATCACCTTTGTATAAACCCTAGGTGTGTGCTAGCACCACATCTTCTTCCTTGCTTCTCATTGATTCGGTCCAACCTTCAATTTTGGGAGAAGAAACGGTTCCAAACCGTGAAGGAGAAGGAGGGAAAAGAGAGGGAGAAGAAAAACGTTTTTGAGGAGAGAGAGAGTTAAATGAAAAAGGTGTATTTGATTTATTTATTTCCAAAATTAATAAACCATTTACCTTTTTTCAAATTTCAAAAAGTCAAAAGGTAAAAGTGAAAAGCAATTTAACTTTTCCCAACCACCTTTCACTATTCACATCAAGTCACTTTAATAAAGTGACAACATTTCATGTCACATCACTCAAAGTGACAAGTGATTTGACGCTTGATGTAACTTGCGTGCCGCGCTCGAATTCGAAATGCGAATGCACTCGCAATCACTCTCGGGCTCGGGTTCGCTAATTCCAAATTAATGAATTTTTCGTCGCGTCGTAATTAAATGATTACGCCTAGTGAAATCACTATTCACGTCGCTAATGAATTAATTCTAAATTAATTCGTTTGCCCGAATTAAAATCCAATTTCAATTCCTCGTCGAAATCTAATTTCGCATAATATATCGAATATATTATTTTATCGATTAATTCCAAATTAATCGTTCTCTCTCTTTAAACGATATTTTATCCCAGATAAAATATCTCCGTAATTAATCCCAGATTAATTTTCTCTCTCATCAAATTAATCCCAGATTTATTTTCTCTCTCTACTAATTAATCCCAGATTAATAAAGTGCGAGTCATACATCATCGGTGAATCTTCGGGGAGCGACCCATGAGATCCCCAGATATGTTGGCAGTAAATACGATCATCGGACTATCCGAGCACGTAAGTACCTCGTATTACGTTTATACCGATTTACAAGACAAGGTTGGCTTCTAGCAAAGCGCCATGCCTACCCAATTCTCCGGAAATATCCTTACAGGAATATAAGATCTGTATCAAGCGTAGTATACCGTAGTATTGCGTATTTCTGTCCAGTATCGAATGATCACGTGCTAGGCCTGGGGCTGGAATTGTGTCTGCCCCGTACGAAGCACATGTCAGATGTCTGGTAACTAGTCTCTATAATCGGATAAACATGACCTAGTCATAATATCCCGATAGCTCGAGCATTTTAGAGAACAAGTTCCGTATCCTACGTGACCATCATCTCCATATGACTGAAGTGATACTTCCGTCTTGACATCACACCCAACACACTACGATTCTCAATATACCCAGAATTGGCGTACATAGAACCGGTTAAAGCCCTGGACGACCGCAACCAAAGTATATTGATTGTCGTATGTATTAGCGGTGCAAGTCTCAGGTTAAGACCAAATACACCTACCCTGATTGCGAACTCCCATAGACACATAGTCATACTACCAATGGGATTCCGCGGGGGCCTATCCAGAGCGAAGCTGTTTCCCGTACCATCGGTAAAACACAACCTCCTATTACACTTGCATGAGTATCCTATACCCAAATATATGAGAACTATGATGTTGTGGCCTCACAACGCGCATAAGTGTAATACTAGTCTTTTACGTATATATCGATGTCTTATCTCGATAATACTCTGACTAGGGATATTTAATGATTTATCCTTCGTGGACTGATACTGTCTCATATCATTCTCAGTCCAGGAACAAATCATTGGGACCTCCTATCATTTATATATCTAGGTGATCTAATCACAAAAGATAAGAGCGCAATTTCCTTTGTCACATAGTTAATTTGTACAACAACACCATGATCTGTACAAATAGTGACGCTATGGGTCATAATTGTCCAAAACAGATATGTTGGCAGTAAATTCGATCGTCGGACTATCCGAACACGTAAGTACCTAGTATTACGTTTGTAGCGATTAACAAGACAATGTTGGCTTCTAAAAAAGCGCCATGCCTACCCAATTCTCCAGAAATATCCTTACAGGAATATAAGGATCTATATCAGGCGTAGTATACGTAGTATCGTGTATGTCGATCCAGTATCGGATGATCACGTGCTAGGCCTGAGGCTGGAATTGTGTCTACCCCGTACGAAGCACATATCGGATGTCTGGTAGCTAGTCTCTATAATCGGATAAACCTGACCTTGTCATTTTATCCTGATGACTGCAGTACTTAAGATTACTAGTACCGTATCCTACGCGACCATCACTCTATATCACTGGAGTGACAATTTCGTCTTGACATCACACCCAACACACTACGATTCTTAATATACCCAGCATAGGCGTACACAGAACCTGTTAAAGCCCTGGACGACCGCAACCAAAGTATATTGATTGTCGCAAGTATTAGCGGTGCAAGTCTCAAGTTAAGACCAAATACACCTACCCTGATTTCAGACTTCCATATACACATAGTCATACTACCAATGGAATTCCGATGGGGTCTATCCAGAGCGAAGCTGTTTCCCGTACCATCGGTAAAACACAACCTCCTATTACACTTGCATGAGTATCATATACCCAAATATATGAGAACTATGTCGTTGTGCCCTCACAACGCGCACTAGTGTAATACTAGTCTTTTACGTATTTATCGATGTCCAATCTCGATAATACTCTGACTAGGGATATTTAATGATTTATCCTTCGTGGAATGATACTGTCTCATATCATTCTCAGTCCAGGAATAAATCATAGGGACCTCCTATCATTTATATATCTAGGTGATCTAATCACAAATGATGAGAGTGCAATCTCCTTTGTTACATAGTTAATTTGTACAACAACACCATGATCTATACAAATAGTGACGCTATGGGTCATAATTGTCCAACAATCTCCCACTTGGCCTATTGCCAGTCACTCGAGTGTCTGACACCCGAACTATGTACGGTTGGCTCAAACTGCTGAGAAATACTTTCGTCAGCGGATTTGTATGATTATCATCTGATGCAATTTATTCGATCATCACATCGCCACGATGTATGACCCGAACGAATCAGATGAATAGTTGAAGTACTTATTTGGATCGTTGATGAGACCATTAATTCTTAAGCCTGTGCTTACGCCTAGCTCAGCTGCTAACAGAATTATATCTAATCTAATTAGATTTGTTATCAACCCAAATGGCTTATATTGCCGCCTCAGCTGCAGCAATAACCCGCATTTGTTGTTTATACGATAACGTATCTTGCTTGGAAGATTTCCAGCTCACTGTTCCGTTATTCAAACTTTGTAGTACCGTTTGCGACTTGTAGTCGTCTTATCTGTTTAGGAAACTTGCAGCAGTGATCCCAATCACTTCAATTTCTCCTCCTCCATAGTATAAGACAGCATCCTTAGATCTCTAAGATACTAAAGGATGTTATTAAAATCAATCCAGTGACTATCACTTGGATTGGCCTTATTGTGTTTCCATATGCTCAAAGCGTATGAGACACCAGGTCACGTACATTTTTCAATGTACGATTTCACGGAGAGTTTTCTTGAAAACCAAGCTTTCACTGATTGTTTTTATGGGAATATAATTTCCAAGAAATGATTATTATCATTATGATAGGACATTTATTGTCAGTGCGCTCCCACTAACCTCCTTATATACACAAGAATCATTTCGTTTTGAATTAACCATACACCATTATGATTACATCAAAATGATAATTCCAAGAACCTATGCTTGCTTCAATCCAAACGTGGATCGAATAACCCGCAAACCTTATTTGCTAGTTATGGTACGACAAAACCGACAGGATGTTGTAAACATCCTCCAAAAGGTTTCCTTTTTAGGAAAACAATTTTCCCATAAAGCTGTCATATTTCATAAATGAAACACGCAGCTTTAGCAAGCATTATCCAAATGGATTTATCGTGGCAACAGGTAAAAGGTTGAATCGAAATCAACACAATGTTGATAACGATACCTTTTCGTTAAAAGCCTAGCTTCCTACATTGGTATGTCGCCTTCCATGTATGTCTTCCTTGAAGACTTATAAAGTACCAATAGGCACAATGCCTTGCGATACATCACCTAGTATCCAAACTAAGTTGATATACATGGAATCCATTTCGGACTCATGACACTTTGTCATAATATGGAGTCGATACCTTGTATCACTTCCTCATACGTAGTCAGTTGGTATTCCTCAAAAGATTGACATCTTTATGAGGAGAGATTAGAGACTCATTCCCCAGGTTGTTTTCTAACTCTCTCCGACCTACGCGGTTCTTGTGTATTCAAAGATTACTGGTAATAGTTTCATCCTTTATGAACTATTTGTGTTCCATTAGGAATCGATGCCTGGAATAGTATTACTTCGATCTTCATCGAGTTTTACTATCCTCTCACTTACCACTGTATATCGGCATTCCTCTTAGGAAAACCGCATGGTGAGCAACAATTACATTGTTCTCTAGTGAGATGTATAAGTACTATACTTATGTATCCCTAGGATAACCTACAATTGGCACTTATCCAATTTGGGTTTTAGTTTGGTATCATCCAAACATATGCCTAGCATACCCAAATGTACAGGAATGAGAAACCTGGTTTCTTTCCTGTTCATATCTAATATGAAATCTGTCAAACAGATTTTTAATGGAACCTTATTCAAAATAAGTATTGCACTGTTAAATGCTTATCCCTTGAAGGAAATGGTAGCTCAGAGCGACTCATGATTAACCTTATCATGTCCAACAAAATTCGGTTACTTAGTTCGGACACACCGTCAAATTGACGTGTTCCGGGAGGAGTCCTCATTTGAAAGAATACTTTACTCTTTCAAGTATATGAGAAACTTATTGCTTAAGTATTTTCCATTACGGTCTTACTGTGACGGTTTAATACTTTAGCCGATCTGTTTGTCTATTTCGTGTCGAAACTTAAAAGTTTCTGATTTGTGTTTCAAAAGAACACATAACCATAACGCGATGCCATATCCGTAAAGGTCACGAAATATTCATCTCCACCTCTAGCCTAGCTTGACATGGGCCCACTTGCTTCACTATGAAATAGGGCAAACAGATCGGTGGCATTTACACTTTTACCAAGTAAATAGTGTTTTAGGCACTTTTCCCAATAAACTAGATTCGTAGACTTTATTTGATTGGAATCAAATTAGTCCGAGTACCCACTCTTCAAAAGTGTGGATATACGAGTCTTGTTTAATTGTGTCCCAGACAACAATGCCACAATTAGTTTCTTCTGATCAAATCAGTTTGAGCTATTTGTTTGTCATGTTATATATTTGAGATTTATTTATATTCAAAATATAAATTCTGTTATTCACATCTAATGTGTTTATCTCAATATCATCTTTATATAATAAAACACTTTAGTGTTCTAGAATATAAAGTTCACCCGCAGCGGGTTAAACACTGATATATAGATAATGTTTCTAGTCAAATTAGTTACATTATAACAGTTTCCTAATTTAAGTACACACCCGAAGGTAGTTCCTAAACTTAGGTATCTACGGTCAAAACAGCGACTTTCGTCCCGTTTCTGTTTCGCAGATAAATCTCTATTGAAGTCAGTATCCTGTTCATAACAAATTCTGAACATCAATACATATATTTTATATATCACACTAAGTATTTAAAATCCAATTTCAATACTAGTAGTGAACATAATCTTGACAAACATATTTGAAGTCGGAGCCTTGCTCGTCTTCAATTCCTTCATGTCTACTTTGTCCAAACGGCAGTCACGCTTCCGCGATCCCGTTTGCCACAATTTAGGCAGACATTTTAGGATATGTCCTTTATCTTCCAAGAATATTATAATGATTTTGCCTTTACCCTTTTCACATTCCAGTAGCCTTTGGTAAAGCCTCAGGTTTCTAGAATATCGAAGTAAGGTGACCCTTGCGCTACTTGCCTTATTGCAAACTTTGACTTTGTCTCCTTGAGAATAGTCATTAACTCTCCAAGAGTTAAGTATTGCAATTTAGTATTTCTAAGATCTAATTATAGATCTATGAAAATCCTTCAATTTCATTATCATACTTTAAAGATATAATTTTTAGTTCTGATTCAGAAATTAAGGAGTCTACTGACAAGTTTAATGGATTAAGCACTAAAGTTATCATCACATAAATCTTCCAAAGATTATGCTCTACTATTTGCTTAACTTCGGGCTTAGGCTTAATATGTTATTTTATTAAATAAAGTAACTTATTATTTTCCAGGACTATCCTGAAATTTTATTCCCAATTTGAAAATTAAACCATTTAAATACATTTTCTCTAGGATCATGGTTTAAATGTCAATCTTTCAATTTTTATCTTGATTCTAATAGTCCAACTATTTAATCAATGATGTAGGTACTATTTATTATAATGATTACTATAGTCCAACTATTTAATCAATTATAATTTAATAGGTTGAATACAGTCCAACTGTTAATTAAAACAACAATTTAAATATTAGTAAAACTAACATTTAATATATATGACGAATGATTTTTGTTTGAGCGCGTATGGCAAGTAATTAAACGAATTTTGCAAATTCATTTCTTGCCTCTCACTATTTTTTGGCGAGCCTCTAACCCTCTGTCGAGTACTTGGGAAACCGTGTTTCCTAGCGGGCTAGGATCCCGTTAAATATCACACAATCTTGACTTTGGCCAACAAATTGTATGATAATTAACTAGGTAGATCTCTAAGATCAATTGGATCCAATCCAATTCCTAGATCCAGTAGGGGGACATCCAAGTCTGAAACATATATCTTATATATGCCAATACATCCAATGTATTGCCTAACCTTTTTCCTCTGAATCAACTAAGCCTTGGCTTTGGCACAACAAACTTAGTGATCCCAGTTAAGCGCGACCCATTGACCATGGAAAGCTTCGTAATCAATGTCGATGGACAATAAGTGGTCTTGACTTTGGCCAACAAACCAAAACTTGGACAAGACACTGATATGGAATAAAGCTCTCGTGATTCAAACACATCCTCGACGGACAAAGGCCTTGACTTTGGCCAACAAGCCAATGTCAGTCTCGGATCTTGAGTGAGAATCACTCAATGGAAGGAAAGACGCTTAATATTTTGCGAGAGTTTTTCGAGTGCAAATTGGCAACCAATTTATTATCTTTATTAAGGTCTCATCATCATACACCCTTAAACATGCATTCTAAACACATAATAAAGCGCGTATAAATAAATAATAATGATATGCAGATGGATACTTTACACATTGATCCTAGATCAAATCTCTCTCTTTCTCTCTCCCGCCAGCACAAGTATTACTTCTACCCATTACACTACACTTCTAAAGAAACCTCATTTACATTGAGGGGAATAGGTGAGAAGAGAATACAAAGAATAAGGAGGTGATAAGGCTGGACACGCAGGTCCAATTAATAAATCAAATTTATTACAACAATTTCTAAAATTGCCCGACCCAATTAATATCCATCCGATATACATTATTCATGCATCGCTACCATGTATTCACAAAAGCATGTTATCAATCAATCTAATCAAATAATTAATCTGATAATTAGTGATCATCCAATGTTCAAACAACGATTTGATTTTGCTCGAGTCAAACTCGTTTTGCGAATAAGTATTTAAAGTACGAATTCCCGAATTAAATTAAACTACATATTAAATCCAATTCAATTTGTATTTAATTCTAATTCACTATTTAATTCCAAATTAAATACTACACTTTATTAACGAACCTATAAGACTTAAATTCCAAATTTAATCGTTATGGGTCTCAAAGCCCGATTAATATCCAATATTAATTTAATTAAAGTCCAATGGGCTTTTAATTAAATTCTTAAGGCATGGACTTTTGGTCAACTCGGGTCGAACCCAATAACCAAAGTCCAATCCGGGAGTTCCCTATAAGCATATAAATCAATCTTGGCCCATTAGGCCCAATTAAACTTTAAAGGTCCATTAGTCACATTTGGGCTTTATAGAAGCGGTTTTGGGCCCAATTGGATCCAACCAATTTTGCCTAAACCAAACTTGGTACAACCAAGCCCAATAAGCCCATTTACAACACAACAAGCCCAAATCCAATTTAAGGCCCAAATAATTAAATTCCAAAAATCCAATTTCCCAATTTAATTACACTAAAGTGTATAACACAATTAATCACCCAATCAATATTTCCAAAACATTAATTTATAAAATTAATCATGCTCAATTACAATAAAAACATGTCCAACCCATTTCATCAATAAATCAAACCCAATTTTACATGTAAAGCTCTCAACTATGTGGGGATTTTATATCCAATTTCAAATCCAATCCAATTGAATCAAATTAAACATTAAATCAACATTCCCAATTGATTTCTAACTCATCCAATGATTAAAAAATCAAAATTCCAAGACTCTTAGGGCTCTACTACATTCGGCCAACATAAACAATTGGGGAAATTTGTTCCAAACAACATTTCATCAAATTGATCAAATCAATAATCAATTAAAACACATTTAAGCTTACTAATTCATCCAATTTCATTATACATGCTCAAAATCAATTTTACCAAAATTTTAAGCCCTAAATTAATTTCATGCTCAACCTTGCTCAAGATACCATTGTTGGTGTTTGCTAAGGTCCCAAGATCATTAAACAAGCATGAAACAAGTGGAAATACAAATCAACGAAGTTGCGGAATACTCACATCGATCGGTTGAGCGACGCGGTAGGCAACAAAATCTGATTTTCTGCATCATGAAGTCACGACAGTGAGCTGCATCAAGTCCACTGTTTTCGGCCATGTGTCATCAAGTTTTGAGCTCCAAGCTTCGTCAAACGATTCCCTGCTAATGGGTGGACTTCCCTATCACCTTCGCATGTCTCTCGTAGTGCTAGCTCTCTTGATTTTTGCCACAAAAACCAAGCACTTTGCTTCCCATCTTCTCGATTTTTAACAGAAACCAGTGAAGAAATTTTGCCCACCATGGGCGTGAGATGAAGAGAGAAAGAGAGAAGATAAATTATGAGTGTTGGTTGCCAAAAGTGTATCTAATACACATTTGTTAATTTCAAATTCATTTGCCATGAATTTGGCTTTTCAAAAGTCAAACCATTAAAGCCAACCACCAACCTCAATCAATCAATCCATCAATCAATCAAATCAAGTGACAAGTTGTCACATCACTCAAAGTGACTAATGATTTGACGCTTGATGCGACTAGCGATTTGACGCTTGATTTGACTTGTATGCCACACTCAAATTCGAAATGCGAATGCGCTCGCAAATAATCCCATGCTCGGGTTCGCTGATTCCAAATTAACGAATTTTCCATTGCGTCGTAATTAAATCTAATTTAATTAAATAATCATGCCAAGCATAATTACTATTCACGTCGCTAACGAATTAATTCTAAATTAACTCATTCGCCCGAATTAAAATCTAATTTTAATTCCGCGTCGAAATCCAATTTCGTATAATATATCAAAAATATTATTTTATCGATTAATTCCAAATTAATCATTATCTCTATTTAATTGATATTTTATCCCAGATAAAATATCTCCGTAATTAATCCGAGATTAATTTTCTCTCTCATCTTATTAATCCCAGATTAATTAAAACTGCGAGTCATACGTCATCGGTGAATCTTTGGGAAGCGTCCCATGAGATCCCCAGATATGTTGGCAGTAAATTCGGTCGTCGGACTATCCGAACACGTAAGTACCTAGTACTACATTTGTACCGATTTACAAGGCAAGGTTGGCTTCTAGCAAAGCGCCATGCCTACCCAATTCTCCAGAAATATCCTTACAGGAATATAAGGATCTATATCAGGCGTAGTATACGTAGTATCGTGTATGTGGATCCAGTATCGGATGATCACGTGCTAGGCCTGGGGCTGGAATTGTGTCTACCCCGTACGAAGCACATATTAGATGTCTGGTAACTAGTCTCTATAATCGGATAAACCTGACCTTGTCATTTTATCCCGATGACTACAGTACTTAAGAGTACTAGTACCGTATCCTATACGACCATCATCTCCATATGACTGGAGTGACACTTTCGTCTTGACATCACACCCAACACACTACGATTCTCAATATACCCAGCATAGGCGTACACAGAACCTGTTAAAGCCCTGGATGACCGCAACCAAAGTATATTGATTGTCGTAAGTATTAGCGGTGCAAGTCTCAGGTTAAGACCAAATACACCTACCCTGATTTCGGACTTCCATAGACACATAGTCATACTACCAATGGAATTCCGAGGGGGTCTATCCAGAGCGAAGCTGTTTCCCGTACCATCGGTAAAACACAACCTCCTATTACACTTGCATGAGTATCATATACCCAAATATATGAGAACTATGTCGTTGTGCCCTCACAACGCGCACGAGTGTAATACTAGCCTTTTACGTATTTATCGATGTCCAATTTCGATAATACTCTGACTAGGGATATTTAATGATTTATCATTCGTGGACTGATATTGTCTCATATCATTCTCAGTCCAGGAATAAATCATAGGGACCTCCTATCATTTATATATCTAGGTGATCTAATCACAAATGATGAGAGTGTAATTTCCTTTATCACATAGTTAATTTGTACAACAACACCGTGATATATACAAATAGTGACACTATGGGTCATAATTGTCCAACACCCACTTGATTCAAAATCCGAGTGGGCCCGCAAACACATTCTGGGCTCGGGTTTGTAAATTTCGAATTAACGAACTTACCATTGCGACATAATTAAATCAAATTTAATTAAATAATTATGCCTAGCAAAATTATTATTCACGTCCCTCGTGAATTAATTCTAAATTAATTCGTTCGCCCGAATTAAAATCCAATTTTAATTCCGTTATTAAATCTAATTTCATTTAATATATCGAATATATTATTTTATCGACTAATTCCAATTTAATCGTTCTCTCTCTTATAATAGTATTTTATCCCAGATAAAATCTCTCCGCAATTAATCCTAGATTAATTATGTTTGAATCATACGTTATCGGTGAATCTTTAGGAAGCGACCCATGAGATCCCTGGATATGTTTGCAGTAAATCCGGTCGTCGGACTATCCGAACACATTAGAACCTCATACTACGTTCTTACCCATTTACGAGACATGGTTGGCTTATAGCAAAACACCTTGCCTACCCAATTCTCCAGAAATATTCTTAAAGGAATATATAATCTATATCAGGCGTAGTATACGTAGTATTGCGTATTGCGATCCAGTATCAGATGTCACATGCAAGGCCTGGGGCTGGAATAGTGTTTGCCCCGTACGAAGCATATATCGGATCACAAGCAACTAGTCTCTTTAATCCGATAATCATGACCTTGTCATATTATCCCTATGGTTGCAACACATTAGAGTACCAGTTTTGTATCCATGGGTGATCATCATCTCCATATGACTGAAGTGATACTTCCATCTTGACATCACACCCAATACACTACAATTCTCAATAAACCCAGAAGAGGCGTACACAGAACCTGTTAAAGTCCTGGACGACCAAAACCAAAGCATATTGATTGTCGCAAGTACTAGCGATGCAAGTCTCAGGTTAAGACCAAATACACCTACCCCGATTCGGATTCCCATAGACACATAATCATACTACCAATGGGACTCCGAGGGGTCTATCCAGAGCGAAGCTGTTTCCGTACCATCGGTCAACACAACCTCCTATCACACTTGCATAAGTATCCAATACTTAAATATATGAGAACTATGATGTTACGCTTCCATAACACGCACAAGTGCATTACTAGTCTATTCTGCATTATCGATGTCCAGTCTCGATAATACTACGACTATGGATATTTAATGATTAAACCTTTATGGATTGATATTGTCTCATATCTTATAATCTGGAACTAATCATAAGGACTTTTATCATTTATATATTTAAGTAATCAAATTACAAAATGATAAAATGCAATTTCCATTGTCACATAGTTAATTTGTACAAAAACCACAATGTCTTTTACAAATAGTGACGCTATGGGTTATAATTGTCCAACACTATCTTGATACACACAGGATATCCTAAGGATCAGTCCACACCCAACGAATAGGCGGAGGTCTGATCTAAATAGATCGGTGACATGACTGCCATCATAGTATGGAGGATACCTCATACATCCACGGTGGTATCTCAAGTCAAATGATCATTATCCTACTCAACCTGAGAAGATTCTTATTGATGTTGGTGTACCATCTATTAGGAAATCATCGATAAGTCATTCAATATTTTATCAAATAAACACCTACACGTCTATATGAGTCTCCCAAGACTCATGGTTCATTGGATAAACCATCGGACCAAATTCTGATATATGACGTGTACCGGTGTCAACGGATTTTACTAACCGACCCGTGTTAGTAAATCTTGACCAAGAAATTTATTTGATAATATACAACTTATAGTGACATTTCCCAATGTCAATTACAAACTATATTGTAACTGCGCACTACGTTGTAAATCTTGGGGTCTTTGTCTAATATATACATATCACTAAATCACATTTTGTTTCAATCTAATCGTAATTAGATCGAATACGTTTATAAAAACAAGAGGTACAACCATTAAGTAAGTAATATTATGCAAAAGGAATTATTCGTGTTATTGAATCGGACTTCGATACGATCCGGATTGGCACTCCGAGCACCAACCCTAACAATTTCTCCTACTTGCTCTAGTGTCAATCCATGATATCATATACACATCTAAATATGTATCACATACGTGTGGCCCTCAAGAGCTTACCTAGCACTCAAGAGGTAGGCAACAACAAGTAGATCTGCTATAACACATTGAGTTTGTCCAACAAACCCAAATGTTTCCCTTAGCTAGCATCATTCATATTTTGTAAAACCTAAGTTATACATCAATATGACTCAGATGCGATATCAATATTGTGCTACAGCTACTGAGTTGTCTATGTGTGTATGGATCAAATCCAAATTACTATGTAGATAACCGCAAGCACAACACTAATATCAAAACAGACTACAACACTAATACTAAAACATTACCTATGACCCTAATGGTTGCAGACTATATTCTCTATGAATGTTAAACTCGTTCTTAATATCTTAAAGATAACAAAGAACATATTTCAAGACACGTCCTATGGTCTGTAGCATATCAAAATAGTTAGTAACAATTACAATTAAATTGATATATTTTAGTCGTACATAATATAGTATTCATTATTCCTTCATCCTATGATGCATAAGATTGATTAGACATTCTAATCAACTTCTATTTCGACTAAGGAATCCTCCTTTACGAAAGATGAATACAATATATAAAAGACACACTAACTGTCAAACAGTTATACTAACTGGCAGATAGTCATAGTAAATGTCATACATATAGTGTTGCTATGTTTTTTTGTTAGACTAATGGGAGTATCTCACAAGTCTCTTATTTTTATATCATATATAAAACTTTATATCGAATATAATAGAGACTACTCCCACTGCTTTCACGGAGAAAATAAGACTTAGGCAAACCTTTTACCTTATAAACATCTCATTATTAGATTAATAATGATAATGTTGTTAGGATATATAACACTAGAAATAAATTTTTACGCTCCCACTAACCCTAAAATCACATATGCATTCTCTATACTTTGATAAAATCAGATAATCTGACTGATATCAAAAATAGAGAACATGGATTTCCGGAAGGCTCACCTGAGCCTACAATAGGCTTTATAAGCTTGTATATCAAACTGTGAACTTAGTAGAACACAAAGTCTAGGGCCATTCCAGAATGAACTCTTCAAAATAAATAAATCACAATGGATCTCTTCTTATCCAAAGAAACCATTCAGAAATGTTATTTTACATTCCTAGCTAAAATACACAATTTAATATCAACATTAACCGACAGATCTTTAATTGTTCAATTAGTGCGACTAGAGAGAAGTTTCCTCGGAATCTACAATATATTACTGAGTATAACATTTCCCACTGTCATATTATAAAGGTCAAACCTTTGATAAGCTCACTTTGCTTTTACTACGCAAACCATTTGCATATTTTATGGATGATTCATAACAAAAGCTTAATCAAGTTCAAAACTTGATCGTAGTAAGTTATGAACAATCTTAGATCTATGGTCTCATCTAACTTTCGGAATTGATATCGAGTATCGCTTCCACTATAAATTATAGGATAATTTTCTTCAACAAGAAAACAACAGAACCATTAAGTATCAAATACTTTGTAAATGATTTTGACATCCTAATGAACTTATACGAAAGATATCTTAGGGTCATTTCATCTTATTAGTTATGTAGTTCCATTTATTGCTTATCCCTCTCACATTTGACTTCAATAAGTCAAGTCTTTTCCATAATGGTCAACATCCAATGTTACTTACAAAGTAATAAAATAATTTTATTACTCGAGATCGTAGAAAAGATATTTTATCAAACAGAATACAATATTCTATCAAATAGAATAAATGATAAACTTTTACTTGTACCTCCGAGACGCAAGTACTTTCAATTATATAACCATTATACAAAAGAAAGATTCAAATCTCAAACTTTTTAAGATTCGAAATTTCTACCTATACAAATCAAATAAGTAACTGTAGAAACTAATGAAACCTTAATTAAAATGATGAATTAGTGTTACTAGAGCATATCCCCAAGAGTATTGAAACTGATTTGGTAACACTCAATATCAAATGCATCAAATCATATAAGATTCGATTCCTCCCACTAACAAATTCCATCACGATGGAATCGTAGAAGAATAATATTGAGTAAGAATCATATTCATTGAATAATCTTAGAAATAATTACCATATATTCATATGTTTGATTATATCAAACATCTTTGAATAATTCAAAGACTTACAATGAATTTTAAAAATACAGTTTTGAAATCTTCAGATCGAATATCTTTGAACTAGTCAAAATATTCTATCCGCATTTCATTAGAAATATATTGAAAGTTCTCGGACCATTCAAGACGTTCAATATTTGTTCTTTAGAAACACGTATATAAGTCATGACAACTCATTAACTAAGTTGCGAAGTAAATGAAACTATCCAAGCCAATTTATAATTCATTAAGCTTCATACATCTAATGTATTAGTTTAATAAATTTTATGCTTCAATGACAATCATTGGTTAAATGAGATTTAATCACATTCTCGAATACAATATTCTTTAAACGGATAAGGATACGTGGTGTGATCTCGTATCAGACCATCATTTACCATACAGAATAAGCATATAATGTTTAAGTGATAAAAACTCATAAAGCATTATTCTAATTTATTTACTTAACCGAATATTTTTCTTATTGTTTATCCATTCATCATGGACACTACTAGTCGTATTAAAATAGGTAACAATTGTTTATAAAGAACATGTAACTATCCAATAGTCGTAAGTTCTAATACCATATATTAAAATAATCGTTAAATAATATTTCAAATAACTTGACGGGAGATCTGGTATCCAATACCTATATTTGTGATATTGTGAGAATTGATATTCTCTACACACAACTATACACATCTCATTTCTTTAGCTTTATGATTTGCCTTCAACTATTCACATCAATTACAAATAATTGATTAGCAAACTGTGTCAGATACATTACCTCTAAAGGACACTAAAGCCAAGAAATGTCAATATCGGATAAAAAAAACTAATGGGGTTTTCTTAATGCCAGTAAAGAATCTCGAGACATGAACCAATTCATGGCAATTTTTACTGCACAAGAAACTATTCTCTCTAGACCATTATATCATAAAACATATATCTTTTTAGATTACCTATCGTGACTTAGTAAATAAGTCATTAACCATCTTGATTTTCCAAGAAAATTAGAAAAATTGTTCCCCATGGTTTAGAATAATCTAATTATATCCAATTCTATTGATATCTAGAACCTATTCTATAAAATGCAATCATAAGTCAAGTAAAAAAACATATATATATAATATGCATGCAGTGGATTAGAAGTTAATTCTATATACACAATAGAATAAAGAAAATATAAGCGATAATTTTCATAATATTTTACAATGCCTTAGTTATGGATTTTTAACCCAACATTTCCTCTCACTACTTTACGTAATATCGTAATCCCCAAGGGAAATTGGGAATGCAATACTTAAATTGAATTCCATTGTGAGAAGTGGACCACATGAATATATTTCGACTCACAGCTTTTGCACGTTCTCGCCTATATATATTCACAGTTACACAACTCATTGTCAATCACACACAATGTGACTCCTGATTTTGGTCCTGACCATTTCTCATTTTGACAGCTTTGGCACGTTCACATGAGGCGTATTAAGGCTTCACTTGTCAGTGACAAACTCAAGTTACCGATGTAATCCTGACAGCTTAGGTACGTTCTACCGGTGTAAATGAACTACCATCAACCATAACTGCACAGCTTTGGCACGATACAGCTACAACATCAAGAAAACATTTGCATCCGTACTGACAAGGCGAACCAAGAAATAAATATTCCTAAAACTAGTTACATTAATGCCTTATTTAACAGGATTTTCGTCAAAGTGTCATACACCTTTATTTAATCAAATTAATTAACACATACATACATTAAGCTTCATACATCTAATGTATCAGTTTAATAAATCTTATGCTTCAATGACAATCATTGGTTAAATGAGATTTAATCAACATTCTCGAATACACTATTCTTTAAACAGATGAGGACATGTGGTGTGATCTCGTATCAGACCATCCTTTACCATACAGAATAAGCATCTAATGCTTAAGTGATAGAAACTCATAAAGCATTATTCTAAGTTACTTACTTAACCGAATATTTTTCTTAATGTTTATCCATTCATCAATGACACTACTAGTCGTATTAAAATATGTAACAATTGTTTATAAAGAACAAGTAATTATCCAATAGTCACAAGTTCTAATATCATATATTAAAACAATCGTTAAACAATATTTCAAATAACTTGATGGGAGATCTGGTATCCAATACCTATAGTTTTCATATTGTGAGAATCGATATTCTCTACACACAACTATACACATCTCTTTTCTTAGCTTTATGATTTGCCTTCAACTATTCACATCAATTGTAAATAATTGATTAGCAAACTGTGTCAGACGAATTACCTCTAAAGGTCACTAAAGCCAAGAAATGTCATTATCAGATAAATAAAATCTAATGGGGTTTTCTTAATGCCAGTAAAGAATCTCGAGACATGAACCAATTCATGTAAATTTTTACTGCAGAAGAAACAATTCTCTCTAGACCATTATATCCTAAACATATATCTTTTTAGTTTACCTATCGTGACATAGTAACTAAGTCACTAACCATCTTGATTTTCCAAGATAAATTAGAACAATAGTTCCCAATGGTTCACACTAATCTAATTATATCCAAGTCTATTGATATCTATAACCTATTCTAGAAAAATGCAATCATAAGTCAGGTAAAAAAACATATAAATATATATATATGCATGCAGTGGATTAGAAGTTAATTCTATATACACAATAGAATAAAGAAAATATAAGCGGTAATTTTCATAATATTTTACACTACCTTAGTTATGGATTTTTAACCCATCAGTGCCTCCCACTACTTTACATAATACTGTAATCCCTAAGAGAAAATGGGAATGCAATACTTAAATTGAATTCCATTGTGAGAAGTGGACCCCATGAATATATTTCGACTCACAGCTTTGGCATGTTCTCTCCTATGTATATTCACAGGTAGACAACTCATTGTCAATCACACTCACTGTGACTCCTGATTTTGGTCCTGACCATTTCTCATTTTGATAGCTTTGGCACGTTCACATGAGGGGTATCAAGGCTCCACTTGTCAGTGACAAACTCAAGTTACCGATGTAGCTTGACAGATTTTGCACATTCAGGATTTCCACTTCCATTTGAATTTGTCTCTTATCATATAAGTTCTACCGACGTAAATAAACTACCATCAGCCATAACTGCACAGCTTTGGCACGATACAGCAACATCATCAAGAAATCATTCGCATCTGTACTGACAAGGCATACCAAGAAACAAGGATTCCTAAACTAGTTACGTTAATGCCTTATTTAACGGGATTTTCCTCAAAGTGTCATACACATTTATTTAATCAAATTAAATATCACATGCATGCATCAAGTAAAGATTAGATTAAATATCAAATTTAAGGGGCCTAATGTAACATTCGGTGACCCCGGCAATTTGTATGTTATCAGAGCCTGACAGCTGTTACAGTTCGGAGGCATAATACTTGATATAAATTATGTTCGAGCAAGTATCTACTCATAAAATTGTATTTGGAACATTAGGTAAATACCTTGAAATTTCGATGCGGAACTTAACATACGTCTCATCCCAAATAGCATTTAGTAATCAGGCCGTAATCTTTTCATATGATCATTGATTTTTATGAACTATATATCTTCGGAAAGCTAAGATCAAGATCTATAACTTTTGAGTTTGACATGTTTCCAAAGTCGAATCAGAAATAAGTCAAAATTAAGATTTCCATGGATGGTACAATAATTTCGAGAGTAGTCTAGAATCTAGGTGAGGTGGCATAATCTTGACCACCCAAATCCATCACAAAACTCGGCCACCTTCTTCTATAGATAGGGCATTATTCCCTCATCTCTATAATGGCAAAAAACGTGAGTGTGTGGTGAGAGTTCTTCAAATTTTCTTCTCCTTCCTCAAGCTATTTTTGAATGCAATAATTGAAGGTTCCAAGCTCATTTCATGCAAAGTAAGTTCTTCATCCCCTATTCCTTCTTTAATTTCAGTTTTAAGCTTGAATTATAAAACCCCCAATTTGCACCTTGCCTTACCCTAGCAAAGAGAATTGCATATTTGGCATTGGTAAAATTAGTAGTATGCATTTTGAGAAGTGATTTGAAAATATAAACATGTGGTGAGGCTTATATGTGTATGAACATGATTAGAAAATTATGTTTGTTGATGTAATGATTCTTGATGATGGCTTGTGTTGGGTTAATGGGGTGAGATGAATTTTGAGAAATGTTGAAGATTAGAAGATTACTTATGTGATAGTATTAGTATTGGATGAGGTCTATAAATATATGATGTGTTGGTGGTTTGTTTTTTTTTTTGATTGCATGATATTTAGAATAAATAAGTTTGTTTTGGTTTATGTTGAAAATCTAAAATTGCATATTAAATTATGAAATTAAGCATGTTTTATAGGTTATGTAGAGTGCTTATAATATTGAAAATTCTATCGGGGTCATTGGATTGGAAGAATTAAATGAGAAGGTGAAATAAGAAAGTCAAGTAAAGGTGTTGGGTTAGGAGACTTTCTGGACAGGCTGTAAAATTTTACTTGTAAGTCCAGTTTGTGATGTATGATTGATGAAGCATAAATTTCTAGATACACTAGACATATAAGGTAGTAATATATCCAAACTTTAGAATTTTCACACTTAAAATGAGACAGAAATGGATTTTTAAAGTCGGGCTATCTGCTGCCTCTATGCCCAGGTTTTCCAGTTGCACAACCCCTAAACTTCAGTCAAGAACTTGAGTTTTAGGAATCGAAATCACGATCATTAAAAGCCAACATAAAATAGACACATAAGCGAGTATTGTATTAAAATTTCAGCCACAAATTCATTCCCGATTAAGCGCACCGAATTTTCAAAGTTAGTGTTGGTGCACTAAAATGTTCTGGAAAAGGGCAAAATATGGAGTTTTGCGAAGTAGCTTGTGAGATCCTTGAACGAGCGTAGTAAAAATTGGTAGACTACCATAAAATATTAGTAACATAGCGAGGATGAGTTATCATGAATAACAAATATATTTTGTTAATTAAGGATATAATTCGTAACCTTGGTACTAAATTTTTTTGCTAATTCGAGATTATCATTAGGAGATGCGGTTCCGCCACCATCACAAGGCGTCACCGGCAAGTTCCAAATCAGTGAGTGGACCATTTTCTCAAATTACGTTTACTTATATATTTTTGAATTGAAACTTACTTTTTCACATAAAGGGCGTTAGCCGAAGTTTTATTTCAGAAGTCCGATGATGAAATTATTTGCTTTAGGGTGAAATCTTAGAAATGGTAAGTTCTTAATGTACTTTTATCTGATGCATTGAGTAGTTGATCCATATTAGACTCGTAAGCACTTAATTATAGGTTTTTAGCAGTGAAAACCTGAATAGTCGGTAAGGTGACTAGTTGAAGAAATTGCAGGTCGATGAATGACCGTTTGCTTAGATGTCTATCCTAATTTGCTTGTGTTATGATTTGTGGTATGGTTGAAAATAAAATAAAAGTCTCTAAAAAAAATTAACCACATATAACCGATAAGCGTGAAGCTACCCATGGGCGAGTATTAGGACCACCATGAGGAGAAATGCTACCTTAAAGGGTAGGTGTGTTAAAAAAAATTAAATTTCAAAAGAGCAGAAAAGCAAAAAGAGACAACAGAAAAGAAAAAAAAGAAAATCATACCATATTGAACACAGAGAAGTAATTACATAGCATAATTGAGACATCTAGGTTGGTTTGACCCATCGATCCCAATTTTTGAAACGAAATCATTGAGTTGGTTACCTAGGAATAAAGTTGTGAATAAACCTTTTTCACACACACACTTTGAGTCTGACTTAGATCACTAATTCAAAAACTCGGATTTGAGTTGCATTGAGTGCTTTGAAGGTTCTCTGGTTTCATTACTGGGCATTCTTTGAGGACAATAATATGTGTAACTATTGGGAGACAGGTTAAGCAAAAGATAGTATGAACTTGCAAAACAAGGAAACCATCGAAGGCCTCCTAAAGGTATAGACATTGGAAACGCAACATCGCCGGAAGGTTAGTAGGAGAAAAACTCCAAGGCAAGAATAGCAGCAAACTCCTCCAAGAGAAGGCATATTTCAAAAATCTGGGAATCAGAAGACATGACTTTCAGTATCCCAAAATGATGATTCACAATGACCCAGTGCACACAGCAGAGAACAGAAAGCTAAACCAGGACTGGGGGCGACCAGTCTACCACCTCGCGAATCAGGGACATAACGAGATCTTGAGCCATGGGACCAAAGAGAACTGGCAGAAGGAAATTGTAAGCAGACCCAAGGGCGACCGAAGACATTTGTAGGCAAAGGCACCAATGAGCACAATGAAGGCCCAACCCATCGGAATAGGAAATGCATCCATGCATACATGTCACATACACATAATTTTTTGTTTTGTGTTCGCATGCTTTGAAGAAAAAAAAGCGACGAGGAACTTTGGGAATGGAACAACTCCTCGAGCATGAGGACGAATCAGGGGGTGAAATGCCTCACCACCATCAGTTCAGCATTTTAGAAATGAATCCCAGGGTCGAGGCCCACATTATCAACAGTTTTGAGAATGAATCCCAGGGTCGAGGCCCACGTTATCAGCAATTTTTGGGAATAAATCCTAGGGTCGAGGACCACATTATCAGCAGTTTCGGGAATGAAATCTAGGGTCGAGGCCCACATTATCAGTAGTTTTGGGAATGAATCTGATGGAGTTGGTGCTTGGAGTGCCAATCCGAATTATACATTTTATTATTTATTAATAAAATAACTATATTTTTCATTTTATACCCTATTAATGGTATTGTCATTACGCGTATTAAATTTATATATCGATATGCTAAGAATGACATCGACCTTAGAATAGTCTTGACACTAGGTGTAAACTAGTCTTAAAGTAAATATTCCTAGTCGTTGGTTTTGGAATACGGTCGAATTCCTATAACCTAGAAGACTACCATATGTCATTTATTGGAATTGGAGTTCCAATTGTTTAACGCAATGTACCATGAGTTTTGGAAACTCGTATAGACATGTGGGTATTCGTTGCAGCGAATACTGAATGACTCATTGGTGATTCCTAATAGTTGGAAGTACACACCACCATCAATAGCAATCTCCTCGAGTCGAGTAGCATATGTAATCCTTGGACTATATGATAACATTGATTTTGTGTGAGATCCTCCACACTTAGATGCCATATATATCAAAAACCTTCATGGTCTGGCCTCTAGACGTTCGTTGGGTATGGACCGATGCACTCAGTAAATAAGTGATAAGCAAGATAGGATATGTCGGCCCATATGTGTACCATAAGGGGTTTAGGTATCCATGTTAGTAAAGTCACGATTCTTAAATCTTTGGCCAAAGTCGATCACCTAGAGTGGATCGCATCAGTTATGAAGAATCATGGACATGTCGACATTTGATGTGAGTCTTGGAAACTTGACGGTATATTCTATGTTTCCTAAGCACAACTCGGATAGCCTACGACGGAGAGATTGTTAAACATATGTGATGACCTCGACTTGTATAGTTCAGAAAGGTCGTTCGTGTTCTTCGCGAATTCGGAGG
The DNA here is from genome assembly GCA_019454045.1 of Zanthoxylum bungeanum. Taxonomy (NCBI): domain Eukaryota; kingdom Viridiplantae; phylum Streptophyta; class Magnoliopsida; order Sapindales; family Rutaceae; genus Zanthoxylum; species Zanthoxylum bungeanum. Next base: position 67,523 of record SKCR01044618.1, read on the forward strand.
TGGCCGAATTGCGTACATATTAGCTAGGCTTATATGACGAACGTGTCTGAACTTAGAGAGTCCCAATATGAAATGTACTCATTGAGCACTTGGGTAGCCGATTAATTTGTTGATAAAATATAATATTCGATATTATAATTATCAACTAAGATAATCAAGTGTTATTGGATAACATTGAATATTTACTTTGACCTAATTGGATTAATTAGATTAATTCAATAATTACACAAGGGCTTAATTGTAAAATCATAAATATCTCTACCATTTGAGGATATTATGGTAATTGTAAGTATGTAATAATTGGTTTTGGCTTGATTTAATTGGATTAAATCAAGGTGGAAAACATTTAACTAATCCATTTCCTAATCTTTGGCTTGATTTAATTATATTAAATTAAAGTGGGAGACAATGGAGATTAGTCACACTTAATTATAAATATTTGGACAAATTAGATTAAGCCTACTTAAAAGTTGATTACAACTTTTATTAATTAAAATTGCCTAAGTTTTGCTATAAATAGCAAGCTTTATGAAGGTTTTAATTACAAGTTAAAATACAAGCATAAGCAAATTCTTGAGAGATTAGCCTAAGTTAGAGAAGTATTTAGAGAAGCTTGTGAGGTCTCTACAACATTTCATCTAGGAGAAATCAAGATTGGATCTTGAAGTGAAGCTTGGAAGCATTGGAAATAAGATTGGATCTTGAAGTCAAGCTTGCACACCTTGGAGGTTCTTCAACAATTTCAACAAGGAGAAGTAGATTGGATCTAGCATCAAGCTTACTAGGTAATGTTTGATCTTCTCCAAAGCTATGTTTATTTGTGTATTAGATGCATGATCACATAGCTTAAAGTTGAATAAGGCTAATCAATTGTGTTAGGATACTTAAGAAGTATAAACACAACATGCTTGTAATTAGGTCAAAGATGTTCATGTTGAACATGGAACAATTAATTAGAGTTTGGAACTCTAGATTAAAGCTTAGAGTTATGGCTACCATTCTAGATTCACTTGACCACCTTTATGGGGACTAGAATTGTTCACGGACATTTCGTAATTGGGATTCTAAAATGGTTTGTGTAATGGATTCAAAATTTACGCTAATGCGTATTTAGAATAAATTTATGTTTTTGGAAAAATATTTGATATTTTGAAAAACTAGATTTTTATTCTATAATATGTGTTTATGTTGGTTTTGAAATTAAAATTAATTTTGGGTGTTTTTGAAGTGTTTAGGAAAGACCAGAATAGATTAGGGTCAAAGACCCTAATCCATTCAGCTCACTGGAATGTGAGCTGAATGCAAAAGGAAATGAAAAAAAATAGCAGCACTTGGGCGCTACAGTGCGCACGCGCACTGTAGCACGTGTGCTTCATGCACGCGGTGCCCTTCGCGCGCGTCGATTTTTTTTTTGCTTCGTTTGGGAGCTTCCAGACTCCGATTCAGTCCCGATTTTTCCTATACACTCGTAATGGAATGTAATATTTCATTAAATGATTTAAAATTACACCCATAATTGATATCCATGAGTTAGACCCATTTCCGCTGCCCGGGGCACCGATCCGACCCTAGGGGTTCCACAACTGCCCCAACAGAATCCCAGGGTTGAGGCCCACATTATCAGCCGTTTTGGTAATGAATCTCAGGGTCGAGGCCCACATTATCAGCAGTTTTGGGAATGAATCCTAGGATCAAGGACAACATAATCAGCAACTTTAGGAATGAATCCCAGGGTCGAGGCTCACATTATCAGCAGTTTTGGGAATGAATCCCAGGGTCGAGGCCCACATTATTAGCAGTTTTGGGAATGAATCCCAGGGTTGAGGCCCACATTATCAACTCAGTTTAGGAATGAATCCCAGAGATCGAAACATCTCATATCAATAACGGTTTGAGAATGGATCACCTCTCAAGTAACAGTTCGGGAATGGACCACCCCTCATCAAGTAACGATTCGGGAATGAACCACCTCTTAAGTAACGGTTGGGGAATGGACAACCTCTCAAGTAACGGTTCAGGAATAAACCACTTCTCAAGTAATAGTTCGGGAATGAACCATGGGTCGAAGCGCCTCACCACCAGATCAACTCAGTTTGAAACATCTTAAAATAACAGGTAAGTCTGGCAACAGCTGACGAACCAAGTAAGTAAAAATACATGCATGATTTTGATAAGATTGTCACTATCGCACACTGTACAAGTCCTATCAAAGTAGGGGGCGACTGTAGGTACTTCATTTTTGCATAAAGCCCAATGATGAGCCTCATACGGAAGTCGCGGGAAACAGATGTCGGAAGGGAAAATTCAAAAAAATTAATACCTCGTCAAATTTAAACTCACTTGTTTAGCCTCGGGTTCGCTTAATCGATTTCTGTTCTAAGTATTAGCCTCAGCCCAAAATCCCCGCAACCCATGAAAGCCCATTCATCCAAGCCACACAACCCATCCAAAACCCATGCAATCCATGCAACTCCCAAGGCCCACACGCCCAAGTCCAATCCAAAATAATAAAACCACATGAAAAACATGTGCTAAATCTATTCTAATCCCCTTCCAAATTAGCCAAGATTGAATCCCTCAAATTTGGAAGGAGAATCTTGACCATAATGGGAGTTGGGCGGCCCCACACACAAAACAAAAAACAAACCCTAGCAAAATACAACAAACCAAAACCCTAGCATGCAACTATAAAAGATAACCTAACCCAAACCCTAGCTCTCCTCCTTTTCTCTCAAGAACTCACGGCAATAACAAACCAAACCCTAGAGGCTCTCTCTTTCTTTCCTCACATTCACGGCAACTTAAAAGCAACAAAGAAAACCCTAAAGCTGTCATCTCTCAACCAAACGGCAACTTGAACCCTAGCTCTCTCCCTCTCTATCTCTTAACCTTACTCGGGAGTAAAACAAAAACAAAAATCCTCAGCCCTCTCATCTCTCAATGACAAAAAAAACTCATTTTCTCTCTCATTATTCCACACATACCAAAAACAAAACACAAACCATAGACACGTTAGCTCTCTTTTCTCTCATAGGCTTTCTCTTCTCTCTCATTTTTCTCACACACGGTCTCACACACACAGTCACGGTAAATAAAAATAATAACCTTTCAACCGGCCATCAACAACCAGCCCTTCCATCACCGTGAAAACCAAGCAACAAAAAAAAACAGACCCGACCAACGGTTCGGTTCTGGTTCGGAATCAAACCGAACCGACCGGTTTCTGGTTCCACACTGAAGTGGAACCGAAACCTGGAACCGAACCGGAATAGACCGGTTCAGTTCCGGTTTCGGTTCGGTTCGAACCCTTTTTTTTAAAAAAAATAAAAATTTCGAAAATAAATTAAAACAAATGAGATTAATTTAATAAATAAATAAAATTATTACATTGAAGAGCTTGAGCTTAAATTTTTTAAAATTTAAGTTGCCTACGTACCCTTCAGGGGTGAGAGGAATCAAAGCTCACGTAGTTCCATTACAATTTTAAGATATTTCTCCTTTGTAAATTTATACTTTTATAAATATCAATCATCATTATCCATTGATCCTTCAGCTCGGGTTCCGCTTGCACTTGTTGTTGCAGATGCATTATCGAACAAATCTTCAAAATTATCAGGGGCAGCTTTTTTGTTGTCTCAGATCAGCTCGAGTCCAATCATCCACACAAGCTGTTGCTTCTAGAGTGCTTGGATGTAATGAAGATCGTCTAGCTTCCAATATATAGCCTCCCAAGCTGAAGGCTTCCTCAACCGCAACGATGGAAATAGGTGCTGCCAATATCTCTTTAGCAATAATTGATAAAAAAAGATATATATTTTGATGTCGGTTCCCCCAGTCAAGGATAAATAATTATCGAATTCGGGGTTATTAGTTGTCGTATCCATAGCTTTTTTTTTTGTTGCAATAACCAACGATCCATTGTGCTAAGTCTTGTTTGAATTACTGGTTCGCTACTACTAGATTCACCTAATGTTCCTTAGTTATATATTAAAATATAATCATTAAATAACTCAATTAAATCATTTCTTAATTTCGTCATTATTCTTGTAATATCAATTTCATCTAATATTCCTAAATAACCATAGTAAGCTTGAAAAACACCATTCAAACCTTCTAATTTAAATCTAGGATCAAAAATAGCAGCAATAAGATAAAGTAAAAGAATGTCTCTAAAATAATTCAACAATTTTACCTTCATAACAGTAATGGCTTCTAACAAAGCAATATTATTAGGATCGCTACTTTCAGCATGTTCATCGAGAGCACCAACAATATTCAAACTTTCAAGAAGAAATAAATGTGTTGTTGGATAATAAACACCACTAAAAGTTAAAGTAGCTTCATTAAAAACTTTTAAAATATCTAAAATGTTTTCTCAAATATCCCATTGGCTAGGATAAAGTGTGACATTTTGAACATGTTGAGAAAAAAGACTACATAATGCATATTTGTATTGAAATGCTTGACATAAAAGAAAATAAGTTGAATTCCAATGTGTTGGAACATCTCTTGAAAATTTAATCGGTTTAATACCATTTATTTTACAAAAATTTGTCCATTCTCTCCTAACTTGAGAATATGACCAAATACAATTAAGTGTCATTTTAATAGGATCAAGGAAAGGTGACGATAATTTTAGACCGTCTTGAACACATAAGTTAAGGACATGACATGTACAACGAATATGAAAAAATCGACCCCCTAAATTTTGTTGACATAAGGATTTTAAATCATTGATGGATGAAGTATTTGCAGATGCATTATCAAATCCAATTGTTAAAATTTTATCTACTAAATCATATTCATCAAAAATTACCTTCATCATTCTATAATATTTTGTGCAGTATGTTGGTCATCAAAAACTCTAAATGAAATAAGTTGTTTTTGCATGGTAAATGATGCATCAATCCAATGATAAGTCACACCCATGTATGTGTATGTTTGCCAATGGTCACTCCAAATATCAAAATATATAGAAATACGACCTTTCATCTCTTTAAATATTTCATTTAAAATAATTTTACCATCTTTATATAATTTAAAAATATGACGTTTTGTTGTGTTTCGAGTCATTCTACATGAAGAAGGATTTAAAGTATTATGGACGTAATTAGTAAAATGAAGTTTTTCATCAAAGCTTAAAGAAAGATGTGCCATACAAGTTAATTTCACAAATTCTTCTCTATTTTTTGCATCAGAATATTTAAATAAATCTATAGCACTCGTACCTCTACTAGATGATACGTACCTGGCCATTTGAGTTTGCGTCGCATCAATTCCAAGTTCAACCGGATGATGTCTTTCCAGGTGCTAGATCATAGCCGTAACCACCAGAAAATTTGTTGGTAACCCCATAATAGTTACAAATCTCTCTTGAACTGTCATCGTTTAATTTTTCTAAATGAAAATGAATTTTGAAAACATCCGAGGAATGAGCCTTAACTTCTCTTCTCCGTGATTGTGCACCGACACTATGGCCACTCTCTTGGGTTGGCATATTTGACATGAAGTTCTCAGATGAGCTTGACATTTTTCGTTCAAGAAATAAGTAAGAAAAATAAAAAAATTTGACTAATTGCGAATGATAATAACTAATTGAATTGAGATTGAGAATAAGAGAATTGTAGGAATTGAGAGAGTTGAGAATTTGGTGTGTTCAAATAATGAAAAATGAATCCTATTTATAAAGTTTTATAATTTTTTTGATACCAAAAATGCCCCTAAATATAACCGTTTTACTACCGTTATTAGGGATATATTAGGAATTTATAATTTATAATTTTTTATTATGCCTTAAATTAGGCATTTTTTTTATTTTGAGGCGGCTACTAGCCGTTGGGGGTTAGGGTTCCTGTTGGAACCGTTGAACCGGTTCGAGTTGGGGTCGAACCCCAATCGAACTGATCGTCCACGATTCTGGTTCCAACCGGAACCTTTCGATTCGAACTGGAACCGTTGTCGGGTCTGCAAACAGCCCTTCACCAGCCATCATAAGACGTAAAGCAGCAAGAATCAATACCCATCATCACTGAAAAGAACAACCAAACTCAAACCAACCATCATCGCCGAATATTCAAGCCCAAACCAACAAAAAAACCCTTAGCCAAAAGCAGCCCTACACACGTGAACTCCAGTAACAAAAACCAAAGCCAACAACGAGCAATAAACAAAACACAAACTGACAAACACTAGAAATGCCGAAACCAAACATCAAAGCAAATAAAACAAGCCCCATCGAACCAAAGAAACAAACAAAACCACTGCCCTTCACCAAAATTCCAAACCAGTCCAAAATCCACGCCTAAACACCCTTCAAACAGTCCAGAAATCAGCCCTCAAACCAGTCCAAAAACCAGTGACCAAAAATCACCCATTAATGCAGTCCTAAATAGTCCAAAAAATAGTACCAAAACCGAGACAAAACATCAGCAAAAGTATAGAAAATAACAACCCAAAATAGCGAAACAGTGAACAAAAGTGTTGAACCAACGAACCAGAAAAGCAGCGAAGCATTAACCCTTTCGGTGACGTCTCAACACACTCCCGATGAGCGACTTAAAAGGTAAAACCGGAGGGCCCTCCCTTTTAATATTTATTTTGTTATCATGGACACGGCAAGCTTGGTTGGGCGAGAAATACGTCCAACCGGGCATGTGAGATCCCACACTAAAATCAGCCAAGTCTCTTGGTCGCATCTCCTTTCTTTCATTTCACTATTTATTTTTCTTTTGATGTTCCATTATTTATTTTCGTTTGTCTTTTGTTCATGTTCGGCTATATTACTTCGTATCTACTTTCATGACTACTTACATTGGATTAAAGGTCACCCTTTTGTGGAAAATGCCTGAGGGCACACTTTACCATATTTACTTTATAGTCTTGGACGATGCATGCTTGGTTAGACGTGAAATATGTCCAACCGGGCATGCGAGATCATCTCTTTTCTTTTATTTCGTCATTTATTTCTCTTTTGATGTTCCGTTATTTATTTCCGCCATTTGTCTTTTTATGTATTCATCTCGCTTTATTATTCCGCTCTTATTCATGCTTATGTCTTGCTGCATCACTTCAAGTTTACGTTCATGTTTGCATTGTGTCATTGATTGAGTGTTGGCCTTTGTGGTATATCAGATGGAAACCCAGACATAAATTTCGTAGCTGAATTTGAATAGATGGTAGTACGGTCTGTACTTGGAATACAACTCAAAGCACCGCTCAGGAAATATTCACGCATGTGTTTATGTTATTATAGATGCCATTTCTGCCTTATCCCGTTTGAATGCGTTCCCGGACACTACTCGAACGCATGCATTCTGCCTCACTTCATTCAAACGCATTTACGAATGCTACACGAACACACACACACTGTACAGACTCTTTCTTAACATTTTATGCACTTTTGTCTCTTTAGTTATTTACTTTACATTATGCACTTTTTGTTGTCATTATAATTTATATTATCGTAATTCCTCGTTTAATATGCTTGTGGAATTATGCATTCGCTTTCATTTATGTTTAAGGGTGTGCAAACTTGTATGTTACTTGAATTATCTTGCATGTGCTGCATAAGACTTGGTTATATCATTGTGTAAACCCGTTCGTTACAACTAGCATAAGTAGGGGACCATTCCGAACCCAACGGTTTGAGGTCTTCCCTTGCGATGGGTGATTGCGACCTTAAATCATTTCCCATTTCACATTGGGTGGTGACTTATTTATTCTCTGGTTTAGTCCCTCGCGGGCTACTTTGTACTCCCTACAGGCCGCGAGCTCGGACAGTGTTGCCTCGCTCCCTACAGATACGAAATTAGATAGATAAGAAAGTGCCAGAACTTATAGTAGAAAAGCGAATACATTAAGCCGGAGCAAGGGTAAGATGTCGAGTAAATCAAAGTAAGGTTCTTTCGTCCCAAGTAATATTCCTTTCCTCCTTAGAAAATTCTTCTAGTAGACCCAATAGTTTTGAATACTTCATATAGAGAGCAAGTTTTCCAAGTAACGAATGATAGACAGAAAGATAAAGAAAGTAAGAAATCAGAATTAGATATGGGAGTTCCAATGAATATGAGATGCCAAAAAGGATTTATAGAATTCTAGATCTACAAACTTAGGCCCGTGAGTAGTTAAATGGAGGTCATTAGTGGAAATTCTTATTTGGTTAAACCTAAGAATCCGTTAGACAAAGCCTAATACCCGTAATACTGTATTTTAAGACAGTGACAGCAGATCCCGAGAAGTGGGTTATCCAGAAAGAAACCAATGAGATTTTTTTTTTAAGGATAGAAGATAAAGAATCTGACATAAGTCAAGATGAAAAGTTTCCAGTACTAGAAAGAAATCCATAAATCAGACCAATACCAGTATAAGTCCACGTAGGTTCAAAAAAATAGACTATTGAGACATGAGGCACTCAATATTTAACAGAAAGTACTGGTGCAGACTTGAAGATTAAATGACAAAGTTGTAGCTAATAGCTAAATCAGAGAGCAGAGATCTAGAAAGTAGCCAGAAAAACGAACCACCACTAGCCTCAGTAGCTTGGTTTAGAGCCAAGAGATAGAATATGGAAACAGTAATAAGGGAATAAAAAGTGACAAGAGAATTCAGTATTTATGCTGATATAAGTAGTGTAGCGTAAAGACAACAACGTAAATGGAGACCATAAAATGGATGATTAAAGTTGTGGAACTCTAAAAATGAAGTAGTCGATTCAGGTCCGGACAGAGCAAACGATAATACTGTTAGGGTTGGTGTTCGGAGCGCCAATGCAGATCATATTTATGTCTAATATTACTTATTTATGGTAGCACCTCTTGTCTTTTATTATATATATTCGATCTAATTCATTATATTGAAATAAATCTTGTTTAGTGATATATATATATTAGACAAAGACCCGATAATATATAATGTAGTGCGTAATTACAACGTAGCTTGTAATTGACATTGGGAAGCATCACGACTAGAAATATATTATCAAATTAAGTTGCTGGTCAAGATTGGTTAGTAAAATTAATTGAGACCAGTACATGTTGTAAATCAGACTTGGTCCGATGGTTTATCCAATGAACCATGAGTCTAGGGAGACTCATCTAGACGTGTAGGTGTTTATTTGATAAACATTGAATGACTCACGAAGATTACCTAATAGATGGTACACTAACGTCAATAGGAATCGTCTTGGGTTGAGTAGCATAGTGATTCTTTGACTTGAGATACCACTGTGGATATATGAGTTATCTTCGACACTTAGATGGTAGTCTCCATTATATGATTCACAATCTATTAAATCCATGGTTGTGGTATACTTTGGAAGTAAGTTCTGAGTGTTATTTAGAAGATTGCTAATAGATACGTCGACATGTTTATACCTATAGAGATTTGACGTTTATATCTATATCTCTGGGATAATCCGGATACCTGTGATGAAGGGATTATACATATGCAATGACCTCGACCTGTATGATTCAGCGAGTTTATCTATGGTTGTCATAATTTATGGGTGGGTGAATTATAGACACGAAATTGGATTATGTGATGGATATGTTTGAATCTATAGAGTCTCACTAATGAAATATACTCGTAGAGCACTAGGGCAATTGTTATGAATAATACTGATTATTTATAACTCATTTAATGGTTAAATGAAAAATACATGCATTCGGGACCTAACTGTCATTTCCGTATTAATGTGTATTTGTATTTAATACTTGATTTTATTAAATACACATTAATAAAATATCAAATTGTGATATTTGACATATATCATTAATATATGTATTTGAGAGATTTAATGTAAATATAATACATATATTTAAATTATTTAAATTTATTATTTAATTTTTTAATTGTTAAATAATTAAATTAATTAATATAACAAATATCTTAAGTCATCATTTGCTTTATTTAAGCTTTTAAATGGCATGATATTAGAGGTCCATTTGTAAGTTTACTTTATTAAAGATAATTGTTATCTTTATTAATGTAAACTTGTACCAATTGAAATAAAACAAATTGAAATGCTTATTAATTAATTTTTCTTCCATGGCTCACGCCCGAGGGGCAAAAATTACATAAGTATTTTTTGTTTTCAATTTCAAAGAGCAAGACAAGTTTCACAAATATTTATTAAGTTATAATGAGAGAAAATTGAAGAACCATTGGAGAAAAAGCTTAAAAGTTTGGAGTTTTTGTAAGTTTTTCCAATAATCTTAAACATAGAAATTGTTTCTATGATTCTATACTTCAACTTGTGTAGTTATAATTTTCTCTAATGTTTAATTATGTGAATTATTGTGTAGGAAATTTTTTTGAAGGTGTTTAAGCATGTATGATTAATTAATAAGCTTGTTAAATGTAATTAAGCTTATTAGATTAATTAGAAATTAAAGTTGTTGCTTAGCCATTCATAATTAACCTAGAATTGTTCTTGAGTAATTTCATGATGGTGAGACTTGATTGGTGTGGTAATTGAATGATTAAAGTGTTGAATTAATTCAATTTAATGAAAATTATGTAATTGGAGTAATTTATGAAATTAGGGTTCTAAACCTAATCCATTTTTGGGGATTTTCATATATGTAATTTAATTTGATGTATATTCGGTATATATTAAATTTGGGATTGATTGGATTTGATCTTGATGTGTTTTGAACAAATTGGGCCAAATTGTAATTAATAAAAGTTCAGTGACTGTTTCGGTAATTCTGAAAATTTCTGGATTTTTGTTGCAAATTCTAAATTCAGGAATAAATTAGTTTATTTTAATTTCCCAAGGAAAATATTTATCGGAAATTGTTTCGAAGCGAAAACAGTGAAAACGGCGTTACCGGGTAACGTCTACCCAAACAGTGAACTGGGCACTGTTCGAGCGGCGCACGAACTGTCCAAATATTTTTGGGGCTGACATGGGTAGTCCCCATTTGCATTGGTCGGTCGGTTCGGCCAGAAATACATTTTATGCTATTTTACGGAAAAACATTTTCGCAAAAGTTTCACGGTGTTTCTGTGGGACATAGAAACTGGGCGACGCATGCTGTCCCGGGCTCGCGACCCGGTTGGGAGTACAGAGTAGCCCGTGGGGGACTACACCGGAGAATAATGGAGTCGCCACCCGGTGTGAACCGGGAAAATGATTTAAGGCCGCACTCACCCCTTGCAAGGGAATACCTCAAACCGTTGGGTTCGGAATGGTCCATTACTTATGCCACTTGTAATAAAATGATTTGTGCAATAATTTAATCGAGTCTAGCAACATATATTCTTAAGGGGTAATTTACTCCTAAGTTTCCATGCATGAATCAAGGTTCATCTAAGTTCACATGTAACACATTTTCATATTTGCATACAACCTATTTGCATATAATCTATGTCCCAATTTGCATGCAAAAAGATAAATTGAAATACGGCAAGCTTACAACTTCATGAACATGTTGAATAGGTGAATGCAGAAGTATAAGTAGATAATTATCTTGTATATATGTGTCATGGAAATGAACATGTGATCTTGTAGACACAATAAATGACTAACTGCGAGAACATGAATAATAAAAAAGAGTAAATGACAAGATGAGTAACCATGCATGAGATGTGATGGAATAGGGCCTGTTTACCATGGGCGTTCGTGCGGTGTTCATATCCGCGTTCGAACGGTAAACAGAAGGTTCGCGTTCGAGTAGCATTTGTAAACGCGTTCGAACGATCTAAGACAGAAAACATGCGTTCGTACGTCGTTCTGGAACGCGTTCAAACGGGGTTACAGCAGTGACCTCTAAAATGCAGTAAACAACATGACACATACATGAACAGATGAATAGATGACACCTAATAAATAATAACGGGCTAAAAGGCGCGGTGAAGCATCGTGGTAAAGGTAGACCGTAGGCTTTTTATCCCTCCAAATGGAGAACCTTTAATCCGACTTACTAAGCCCAAGCACAATGCAACATGATGCATGATTATGCAAGAAGATGACATATAGAGAAAAGCGAATAATGAAATGAAAGGCGCGGCGAAGTATCGTGGTAAAGGTTCTTTAACCCCTCGAAATGGAGGACCTTTAATCCAACTTACTAAGCCCATGCGCATCACATCATAATGCATATAAAAATAAAGAAAACCATATCGAACTTCGTATACCCGATTGAACACATTTTACATCCAACCGAATATACATCATCCGGCGCGGAAAAGCATCGCGGTAAAGGTTCTTTAACCCCTCGAAATGGAGGACCTTTAATCCAACTTACTAAGCCCATGCGCTAATAACATAATGCATATAAAAGATAAAAGAAACAACAATATCAGAATTCGTATACCCGATTGAACACATCTCACATTCAACCGAATACATCGTCCCGCGTGGCGAAGCATCGTGGTAAAGGATTTTAACCCCTCGGAATAGAGGACCTTTAATCGCACTTACTAAGCCCATGTGCTTGACCTCATCATTACTCAAATAACATGCAGAAAATAAATAACGATAATAAACAAATCAAGATAACATGAAATAAAGTATGTGCCGTATACTCAAGTGGTACGTGGAGTTGTATCCCGAGTACAGATCATACTTCCATCCATTCAAAATCGGCTATGAAATTTATGTCCGGGTTTCCATCCTATATACCACAAGAGGTGACACATTCATTCATTCAAGGGCCACAACACACATCATTCCACAATACATGCATTTTCCATTTATTCAAGGGCCACAACACACATATCAATTAACGACTCTCATGCGAATAAAACTTAATAAATAATTGAAATGCGAATAAAAAATAGATGTGAAAAGTGCCCTGAGGTCTAACCTTTTATGTCGACTTTTGGAAGCATGTTACAAGTCCGTCGGAATGGGTGATACTCCGCAACTCTTCCGGTTCACTAGATCAATGTTTTGGCTAGCTGTTTCGCTGTTTAGGCCGCTATTTTCGCTCCGTTTCGCTGCTATTTTTGCTGTATTTTCTACTCACTGTTTGGGGTGATTTGTTCACTGTTTGGGGACTATTTTTATGGTGTATTTCAGGTGCAGTTTCAAGCAGTTTTTGGGTGGTTTGTGCGGCAATTTTTGTGGGTATTTTGGCGTGAATGGATGGCTCATTTTCGGGTTATTTTGGCTTGAGAACCAGGGGCTGTTTTAGGCAGTTTGGGCATTTTGGTGGAGAGGTATTATGCGGCTGTTATGTGACTGGTTATTCTTGTTGTTTGTTACGTGAATGGTTTATTTTCTATGTGTGTTGGCGTGAAGCTGGTTGAAAAAGGGGCGTGGCGCAATGGCTTGTTACGTGGGGGCTAGATGGCTTGAATGGAGGCTTGAAGGCTAGTGGCATTGAAGGTTCTTGGTGCGTGAGGGATGTTGGTTTAAGGCATGAGGATTATGTGGCTTACGTGTTGCTGGCTATGGCGTGAAGGGGCTGTTATTGGTGAGAGTTTGGTGAAAGCGTGAATGGAAGGTGCAGGTTCGATGAACGTGAATGGTTTGTGATTTTTGATAGTGCGCAGGGTTAAAGGTGTTTTTAGCGTGAAGGGTTCATGGCTTAGTGGCTGTGAGTGTTGTTTATTTTGTGTTCCCAGTTGCCGAGAGTGGAGGGAGTGTGGAGAAGAGAGAGATGTTAGGGTTTATATTTGTTTGATTTTTTGTTTATGAAAGTCGTGGGGATTGGAGAGGTCTTAGGGTTGGATTTGTGCTATTTTAGTGATAAGGTAGGGTTAGGGTTGTGCATGTTTTTTGAATAGGAAAGAAATCAATTAAATAATGCATGTGTGGTATTTGATTTAATTATTTTAGGCAAGAATATTTATATTTTGGTGGGGATTTCTTAAATTAGGGGAGTGATTTATTTAAATAGGAAGAGATTTATTTTAATTTTGGAATTTAATTTAATTGGATTTTAAATTAAATTAAATTAATTTAATTGGTTTTAATTGGATTTTAATTTGTGAATTTTAATTTAATTAAGATTTCAATTTAATTGGTTTTGAATTTAGTTTGTGCCATGTTTTTTAAATGGTTTAATTATTTTGGATTGGGCTTGGGCGAAATGGGCTTGATGTATATTTCAAGTGTTTTGGGCCAAGGTGTTTTAAAACGAAGGTCCAACAAGCGAGCCCGAAGCTAAACAAGCGAATAAAATCTAACAAAAATACTGATTCCCTTCCGACGTCCTTTTCCCGCGACTTCCTCGACTTAAAAGGTAGTGTCTCCAAATGAGACTCATTATAGGGACTTATATGCAAAAATACAGTGCCTACAGTCGCCCCCACTTTGATGGGACTTGTGCAGTGTGTGAGAATGACAATCCTATCAAAGTTTATGCAATGCATTTTTACTTACCTGGCTCGCCAGCTGTTGCTTAACTTACTTGTTATCCTGAGATGCTTTGACCTTTGGGCTTTGTTTCCAAATTGTATTGAATATGGGCTTTGTTCCCGAACTGTGCTGAGAGAGAGCTTTATTCCCCTGGGCTTTATTCCCTAGCTGTTTTGAAAGTGGCTTTATTCCTCTAGGCTTTGTTCCCGAACCGTGTAAATATAGGGCTTTATTCCCCTAGGCTTTATTCTCGAACTGTGCAAAGATAGGGCTTTATTCCCCTAGGCTTTTTCCCGAACTGTGTTAAGATGGGGCTTTATTCCCCTGGGCCTTGTTCCCGAACTTCTTTGAAAGTGGGCTTTATTCCTCTAGGCTTTATTCCTGAGCTGTGTTAAGATAAGACTTTATTCTCGTGGGCCTTATTCCCAAACTGTGTTAAGATAGAGCTATATTCCCTTGGGCCTTGTTCCCGAACTGTGTTAAGATAGAGCTTTATTCCCATAGGCCTTATTCCCGAACTGTGTTAAGATAGAGCTGAATTCCCTTGGGCTATATTCCTGAACTGTGTCAAGATAGAGCTTTATTCCTCTGGGCCTTGTTCCCGGACTGCTTTGAAAGTGGGCTTTATTCCCCAAAGCTTTGTTCCCGAGCTATATTAAGATAGAGCTTTATTCCCTTGGGCCTTGTTCTCGAACTGTGTTAAGATATAGCTTTATTCCCCTGGGCCTTGTTCCCGAACTTCTTTGAAAGTGGGCTTTATTCCCCTAGGCTTTGTTCCTGAGCTATATTAAGATAGAGCTTTATTCCCTTGGGCTGTATTCCCGAACTGTGTCAAGATATAGCTTTATTCCCCTGGGCTGTATTCCCGAACTGTGTCAAGATAGAGCTTTATTCCCTTGACTGTGCTTAATGTGGGCTTTGTTCCTGATTGTGTTGAATGTGGGCTTTATCCCCGAACTGTACTGAATGTGGGCTTTATCCTCGATCTGAGCTGACTGTGGGCTTTGTTCCTGAACTGTAATGAATGTGGGCTCTATCATCGATCTGAGCTGACTGTGGGCTTTGTTCCTGAATTGTACTGAACGTGGTCTTTATTCCCGAATTTAGCTGACTGTGGGCTTTGTTCATGAATTGTACTGAATGTGGGCCTTAGTCCCGAACTAGCTGACTGTGGGCCTCGCCCCCAGACTGATACTGATATGGGCCTCAACCCTGGGACTCGTCCCCAAGCTAATGATAATGACGGGCCTCGCCCCCAGATGGCCATACCCGGCAAGACTGATACTGATAATGACGTGGACCTCGCCCCCAGATTGCCATACCCGGCAAGGATGCTACTGATAATGACGTGGGCCTCGCCCCCAGATTGCCATACTCGGCAAGACTGATACTGAAACTAATGTGGGCCTCGCCCCCAGAGTGTCATACCCGGCAAGGCTGCTACTGATAATGACGTGGGCCTCGCCCCCAGATTGCCATACCCAAAACTCAAACTCAAATGGGCCTCAACCCTGGGATTATTACCTGAATCCGATACTGTGCTTTTCACCGTTTCTAATTAGCTTGTTCTTTGCCGCTTTCTCTTTTCTTCTTCAAAACCGGTGAACACAAAACAAAACAAACACAAAAGGATGCAAAATGTGTTACGTGTATGCATGCATGAATGTTCTTATCCCGTCGGTTTAGGTCTTCTGCCAATTCTCTTGGTGACTGCTCAGTCTTCTTTTCCTCCGGCAAGCCACTGCTTCAATCTGTCTACGTTGATCGGCTCGGTGAACTAATTCCCTTCCAAGTCTGATATTTTCACTGCCTCCATTTCCCAAATTCTGAATGGCTATCTTATCTTTTCTGCTTGCTTATTCCGAGGATTCCCTGTGTTCTAAACATCACTGAATTTCATAGTACCAAGGTTGAATGCTTTTCTCAAATATACTCATATTGCAGAAGAGATTCAGCGAAATGAACGTCTTTATTATCATTTAAGAAAATGGTTCGAACATGTAAACTAAATCAATGTCTATATTAAAAATGCAGAATCAAATAAACTAGGAGGAATAACTTCATCATTCGCAACATTGTCTTCTTCATTGGCCTATGGTTCTTCACTTTTATCATTTATCTCAATGGAAGAAGCCTGGGTGGTTGAGTGGCTTTATGGTTGAGGGTTCATGTGTGTGTTGGGTTGTTCTTTTTCTGGATTGGGTATTTTATGGGAGTCAATGAGGTTTTGGACCTCATGCCTAAGGCGGGTGCAATTGTTGGTGTCATGGCCTTTTTCTTGATGAAAGTAACAATACTGGTTTAGGTTAAGGTACAGTGGCACAAGGTTCGGAAATGGCCTAGGTTCCAAAGGTTTTAGAAATCCTTGCATCTTCAGCTTTTCAAATACATTTGACAAAGGTCTACCAAGATTGGAGAATCGCCTGTTCTTGACGGTTGTGACCTCGGCAGTAGCTGGCTTGGTCTCAGAAGGCCCCCCAAAAGTCCTCCTATTATGGCCATAAAACTTTCTATTTTTAGCCTCATCTTCTTCAATATCCATGACAGTCTCCCTCAACTGTCGAAAATCCGTAATCATGGAGGTCATCCTCCTCAGCTTGCCATAAATTAAGGGCTTGGTGCCCTTTATGATCATTTTAATCTGGTCCTTCTTAGAGGGCCGAGTCTGCATTTTCAGAAGCTGGCTTCTCCAGCGGTCTACGTACTCCTTGAAGCTTTCTTCCGACTTCTGCTTAATGTTCTCCAAATCACGGAGTGACAAATCAATTTCCAAATCTGTAACATATTGTTTCAGGAAGGCGTCTACTAGTTCCCTCCAATCTTCCTTAACCTTTTTCTCAAGGTTGTGATACCATACTACAAGTGCCCCCTCAAGTGACATCCCAAACATTTTCTGTACTTGGCGCTTGGACAAACCCACTGAACTCATAACTGAAACATACTGACTGAGATGGACCCTCGGATCCCCATTTCCGTTGAACTTAGCCATATCCGGCATTTTGAACTGAGCTGGCAACTGTTCTTCGAAGGTCATTGCCTCATAATCTAACAACTCTTCATGTTTACCCCTCATTTTGCAGGTAACTGTTTCAACTTGATCCCGAAGCTTCTGAAATTCTGCCTGAGACCCAATAACTCTGCATGTTGCATACTCTGCCATGTCATCATCAAAAGTGGGGATATCATCCCCCAACCCATTTGGAGTCTCCTCACGCCTCACATTCTCATAACTTCCCCAAGCACGGGGTACAGCCATACCAGCCACAGCAGTAGTCAAAGCTTGCAACTCTTCAGTAATTTTGGCGAGACCATTTTCCAACTGATCTATCCGGGATACCTTATTATCGGATGTACTAATAATTGTTACCGGTCTTTTAGTGAGTCTTCCCTCTTCCCTAACCCAACGGGAATCTATGACGGCTTTTAGAACACAAGGGTTAGCATGATGCATGTATGCATGAGGTGCATGAGATGCATGCGATATAAGGAATATATCAACTCATTAAAATTTCCACACAAATTGGCCCATCATCATTTTAGAAGCTTTTGGGCTAACTGTCATAGGAGTGAACTCGTCCCAGTTTAAATGGCCCAACAAGTTCACATCTCATGGCAAGAAGTCCAACCGCATCCAAATGATAATGTTCCAAAACAAAAACATATAATGGCTCATTGATGTTTTAGAAGCTTTTGGCCCAATTATCATAAGATATGTTCTTGTCCCAGTTTAAATGGCCCAACAAGCTAATACCTCATGACAAAAGGTCCGAATGAATCCTAACAACAATGTTCCCAAACACAAGGTTACAAAGATAATTTCTACAGAGTGGCCCATCAACATTTCAGAAGCTTTTGGCCCAATTGTCATAGGATACGAACTCGTCCCAGTTTAAATGGCCCAACAAGTTCGCATTTCTGACAAGAAGTCCAACTGCATTCAAATGAGGATGGTCCACAGACACAAGGAAATAGTTGCTATAGGCCATACAACTCCGGTCTACGTGTGGGTTTGCGGGAGTGTAGACAAAGACTCTCGCTGGCGAATGACTGCCCACAACTAGGTCTCCCCACTCAATGGTTCGAGCGACCAAGTGAGCGTACCTTTTTTATACCTTACGGTACGTGTCAGCGAGTTATGGTGTGTAACTAACTGTCAAATGGATTTCCCGTTGTAGATTCCCCAGAGGGAGGGTGGAGCGAGGGTCTCTTAAGTACCCAAGCCTCTTAGGCTCTTATCGCTTGGTGTCAGGATTAAACAACGAGTCCTCTAAACTAGTCTGTCTCAACGAGCCACAAGTAATGATTATCTCGGTGCCTTCACAGCTTTTCCTTATGAAAAGGTTGTGAGTGAAGGAAGACATCTAACCATCACCTAGCCTGAACAATGCCTTTTATTACACCCATTTCAACTCACTACAGGAACGGTTAACTTAAAGCACAAATCATAATATTACAAGACATTATTTCGGGGCCGATTCTCTATCCCCAGTGGAGTCGCCAGACTGTGGGACACAGAAACTGGGCGATGCATGCTGTCCCGGGCTCGCGACCCGGTTGGGAGTACGGAGTAGCCCCCGGGGTACTACACTGGAGACTAATGGAGTCGCCACCCGGTGTGAATCGGGAAAATGATTTAAGGTCGCACTCACCCCTCGCAAGGGAAGACCTCAAACCGTTGGGTTCGGAATGGTCCCTTACTTATGCCACTTGTAATAAAATGATTTGTTCAATAATTTAATCGAGTCTAGCAACATATATTCTTAAGGGGTAATTTACTCCTAAGTTTCCATGCATGAATCAAAGGTTCATCTAAGTTCACATGTAACATATTTTCATATTTGCATATAACTTATTTGCATACAAACTATTTGCATATAATTTATGTCTCAATTTGCATGCATAAAGATAAATTGAAATACGGCAAGCATACAACTTCATGAACATGCTGAATAGGTGAATGCAGAAGCATAAGTAGATAACTACCGTGTAAACATACGTCATGGAAACGAACATGTGATCTTGTGCACACAATAAATGACTAACTGTGAGAACATAAACAATCAAAAAAGAGTAAATGACAAGATGAGTAACCATGCATGAGATGTGATGGAAGAGGGCCTGTTTACCGTGGGCGTTCGTGCGGCGTTCGTATCCGCGTTCGAACGGTAAACAGAAAGTTCACGTTTGAGTAGCGTTCGTAAACGCGTTCGAACGATCTGAGACAGAAAACATATGTTCTTGCAGCATTCTGGAATGCGTTTGAACGGGGTTACAACAGTGACCTCTAAAATGCAGTAAACAACATGACACATACGTGAACGGATGAATATATGACACCTAATAAATAATAATGGGCTAAAAGGCACGGTGAAGCATCGTGGTAAAGGTAGACCGTAGGCTTTTTATCCCTCCAAATGGAGAACCTTTAATCCGACTTACTAAGCCCATGCGCAATGCAACATGATGCATGATTATGCAAGAAGATGACATACAAAGAAAAGCGAATAACGAAATAAAAGGTGCGGCAAAGTATGGTGGTAAAGGTTCTTTAACCCCTCGAAATGGAGGACCTTTAGTCCAACTTACTAAGCCCATACGCATCACATCATAATGCATATAAAAATAAAGAAAACCATATCAAACTTCGTATACCCGATTGAACACATTTTACATCCAACCGAATATACATCATCCGGCGCGGCAAAGCATCACGGTAAAGGTTCGTTAACCCCTCGAAATGGAGGGCCTTTAATCCAACTTACTAAGCCCATGCGCTAATAACATAATGCATATAAAAGATAAAAGAAACAACAATAACGGACTTCGTATACCAGATTAAACACATCTCACATTCAACCGAATATACGTACTTACTAAGCCCATGCGAAGCATCGTGGTAAAGGATTTTAACCCCTCGGAATAGAGGACCTTTAATCGTACTTACTAAGCCCATGCGTTTGACCTCATCATTACTCAAATAACATGCATAAAATAAATAACGATAATAAACAAATCAAGATAACATGAAATAAATTATGTGATGTATACTCAAGTGGTACGTGGAGTTGTATCCCGAGTACAGATCAAACTACCGTCCATTCGGAATCGGCTAAGAAATTTATGTCCGGGTTTCCATCCTATATACCACAAGAGGCGACACATTCATTCATTCAAGGGCCACAACACACATCATTCCACAATACATGCATTTTCCATTTATTCAAGGGCCACAACACACATATCAATTAACGACTCTCATGCGAATAAAACTTAATAAATAATTGAAATGCGAATAAAAAATAGATGTGAAAAGTACCCTCAGGTCTAACCTTTTATGTCGACTTTTGGAAGCACGTTACAAGTCCATCGGAAGGGGTGATACTCCACAACTCTACCGGTTCACTAGATCAATGTTTTGGCTAGAGGTTTCGCTGTTTAGGCCGCTATTTTTGCTTCGTTTCGCTGTTATTTTTGCTGTATTTTATGCTCACTGTTTGGGGTGATTTGTTCACTGCTTGGGGACTGTTTTCAGAGACTTTGAGACTATTTTTGGGGTGTATTTCAGGTGCAGTTTCAAGCAGTTTTTGGGTGGTTTGTGCGACATTGTTTGTGGGTATTTTGGCCTGAATGGAGGGCTGATTTTAGGGGTATTTTGGCGTAAGAACCAGGGGCTGTTTCAGGCAGTTTGGGCAGTTTGGTGGAGGGGAATTATGCGGCTGTTATGTGACTGGTTATTCTTGTTGTTTGTTACGTGAAGGGTTTATTTGGTATGTGTGTGGCGTGAAGCTGGGTTGAAAAAGGGGCGTGGTGCAATGGCTTGTTACGTGGGGGCTAGATGGCTTGAATGGAGGCTTGGAGGCTAGTGGCGTTGAAGGTTCTTGGTGCGTGAGGGATGTTTGTTTAAGGCGTGAGTATTAGGTGGCTTACGTGTTGCTGGCTATGGCGTGAATGGGCTGTTATTGGTGAGAGTTTGGTGAAAGCGTGAGTGGAAGGTGCAGGTTTGATCAACATTAATGGCTTGTGATTTTTGATAGTGCGCAGGATTAAAGGGGTTTTTAGCGTGAAGGGTTCATGGCTGAGTGGTTGTGAGTGTTGTTTATTTTGTGTTTCCCAGTTGCCGAGAGTGGAGGGAGTGTGGAGAAGAGAGGGCTGTTAGGGTTTATATTTGTTTGATTTTTTGTTTATGTAAGCCTTGGGGATTGGAGAGGTCTTAGGGTTGGATTTGTGCTATTTTTATAGTGATAATGTAGGGTTAGGGTTGTGCATGGTTTTTGAATAGGAAAGAAATCAATTAAATAATGCATGTGTGGTATTTGATTTAATTATTTTAGGCAAGAATATTTATATTTTGGTGGGGGATTTCTTAAATTAGGGGAGTGATTTATTTAAATAGGAAGAGATTTATTTTAATTTTGGAATTTAATTTAATTGGATTTTAAATTAAATTTAATTAATTTAATTGGATTTTAATTTGTGAATTTTAATTTAATTAAGATTTCAATTTAATTGGTTTTGAATTTAGTTTGTGACATGTTTTCTAAATGGTTTAATTATTTTGGATTGGGCTTGGCGAAATGGGCTTGATGTATATTTCAAGGGTTTTGGGCCAAGGTACTTTAAAACGAAGGTCCAACAAGCGAGCCCGAAGCTAAACAAGCGAATAAAATCTAACAAAAATACCGATTCCCTTCCGATGTCCGTTTCCCGCGACTTCCTCGACTTAAAAGGTAGTGTCTCCAAATGAGACTCATCATAGGGACTTATATGCAAAAATGCAGTGCCTACAGTTTCTATATTACTTTTGTAATTATATGATATCGAATAAATATGTTTAGGTGAAATATGAATGAATTATTAATATGTGATATTGAATAATTTATTCGTAAGTTTAAAAATTTTAAACTATGATTTCGCCTTAACCGCGCTCCTTCCGCTTCGCCTTCCTGATTTGTCCCCAACAAAATGGTATCAGAGCGAGTCTGATCCTAGATACCCGATATGATTAGCCCTTTAAAATTCAATGTTTAAATTAATCATAACTTAATACATGCATGTGTTTATTTAATTTGATTAAATAAAGTAAAAGCATCTTTTGTTGGAAAATCCATGTTTAAATAAGGTTTTAAGAAATTGACTAGTATTATGAATACTTGTTTCTTCGTTCGCCTTGTCAATACAGATGTAAATGTTTTCATGATGCTATGGCTGTAACGTGCCAAAGCTGTGTAGTTATGGTTGAAGGTAGTTCATTTGCGCCAGTAGAACTTATATGATAAGAGACAAATTCAAGTGAAAGTTGAAATCAAGAACATGCCAAAGCTGTCAGGACTACATCGGTAGCTTGAGTTTTTCATTGACAAGTTTAACCTTGATATGCCTCTTTGTGAACGTACCAAAGCTATCATAATGAGAAACAATCAGGACCGAACCCATGAATCACAGTGAGTGTGATTGACAATGAGTTATCTACCTAATGAATATACGTAATCGAGAACGTACCAAAGCTGTGAGTCAAAATATATTCATGGGGTCCACTTCCCATTATGAAATTCAATTTAATTATTGAATTCTCATTTACATTAGGGATTACGGTATTACGTAAAATAGTGGGAGGCACTGCTAGGTTAAAAATTCTTAACTTATGCGGTATGTAATATTATGTAAATTGTCGCTCATGTTGTTCCTTATTCTATTAGTTTGATAGAATTAAACTTTTATCCACTGCATGCATATTATATATGTTTTTTTACTTCAATTATGGTTGCAGTTTTCTAGAGTCGGTTCTAGATTAGAATAGATAATGATATAATCCTTCTAGAAAGAAAAGTTTCTTATGCAGTAAAGATTGACATGAATTTGTTCATGTCTCGAGATTCTTCACTGGCATTAAGAAAACCCCATTAGGTATTTGTTTATCTGATAATGACATTTCTTGGCTTTAGTGACATTCAGATGTCACGTGTCCGACACAATTTGTTGATCAATTATTTGTAATTGTTATAAATAATTGAAGGTAAATAGTAAAACTAAAGAAATGAGATGCGTATAGTTGTGTGTAGAAAATATTGATTTTCATAATATGACAACTATAGATATTAGATATCAAATCTTCTGTATAGTTGTTTAAAATATTATAGAATGATTGTTTCGATATTTGATATCAGAACTTGCGACTATTGGATAGTTACTTGTTCTCTGTAAACAGTTGTTACATATTTTAAAACAACTAGTAGTGTCATTAATGAATAGATAAACATTAAGAAAAGAATTTGGTTAAGTAAATAACTTAGAACATTGTTTTATGAGATTTTATCACTTAAGTATTAGATGCTTATTCCATATGATAAAGGATGGTCTGATACCAGATCAAACCTAAAATCATTATCCATTTAATGAATATTGTATTCGGGAAGGTGTTTAAATCTCATTTAACCAATGATTGTCATTGGATCACAAAAATTTTTAAACTGATACATTGGATGTATGTGCTTTAATGAATTGTATATTGCTTAAGGTAGTTTTTTTACTTCGTAACTTAGTCGATGAACTGTCATGACTTAGTTATGTGTTTCTGATGAAATTGAATAGAATTTTTTGACTGGTTCAAAGATATTCGATCTGAAGTTTTGAAAATTGTATCTTTAAAATTCATCATGAGTTTTTTAAATTATTCAAAGATGTTTGATATGATCAAACATATGAATTTATGGCAGTTTGTTCAAAGGTTATTCGAAGAATATAATTCTTACATCAATATTATTCTTCCACGATTCCATATTGATGGAATTGGTTAGTGGAAGAAATCGAATCTTATGTGATTTGATTCGTTTGATATTGAGAGTAACCGAATTAGTTTCAATACTCTTGGGGATATGCTCCAGTAACACTAATTTATCATTTTAATTAATGTTCCATTATTTTCTGTAGTTACGTATAAGATGTGTATTAGTAGAAAATTTGAATCTTGAAATGTTTGAGATTTGAATCTATCTTTTGTATAATGGTTATATAATTGATATTACTTGCGCTCCTCGAGGTACGAGTAGAAGTTTATCATTTATTTTATTTAATAGAATATTATATTCTATTTGATAGAATATCTTTTCTACGATCTCAAGTAATAAAATTGTTTATTACTTAGTGTGTAACTTTGGATGTTGACTGTTGTAGAAAAGACTTGACTTATTGAAGTCAAATATGGTGATAAACTATAAATGGAACTACATAATTAATAAGATGAAAATACTCTTTAATTACTTCCATATAAGTTCAATAGGATAACAAAATCATTTGTAAAGTATTTGATACTTAATGGTTCTGTTGTTTTCTTATTGAATAAAATTATCCTATAACTTATAGTGGGAGCGATATTTGATATCGAATCTGAAAATTAGCATTAGACCATAAATCTTAGATTGTTCATAGCTTACAACGATCAAGATTGAAACTTGATTGAGCTTTCATTATGAATTGTTCATAAAATGTGCAAATGGTTTACGCAACAAAAGAACAGTGAGCTTATTAAAGGTTTGATCTTTATAGTATGACAGTGAGAAAAGTTATACTCAGTAATCTATTGTAGATTCTGAGGAACCTTGTCTCGAGTCGCACTGATTGAACAATTTAAGATTTGTTGGTTAATGATGATATTAAATTGTATATTCTTAGCTAAAGAATACAAAGTGGTGTTTCTGAATGGTTTCTTCAGATAAGATATCCATTGTGATTTCTTAGTTCGAAGAGTTCATTTTGGAATGGCCCTGGAGTTTGTATTATGCTAAGATTACAATTTAGTATATTAGCTTATAGAGCCTATTGTAGACACGGGTGAGCTTTCTGGAAATTTGTGTTCTCCAATTTTGATATCAGTCAGATCGTCTGATTTTATCAAAGTATAGATAATACATATGAGATAAAAAAGGGTTAGTGAGGGCATATAAAATTCTTTCTAACATTTTACATCATAATGACATTGTCATTATTAATGTAATAATAAGATGTTTATGAGGTTAAAAGGTTTACCTTAGTCTTATTTTCTCCGTGATAGCAGTGGGAGTGGTCTCTGTTATATTAGATATAAAGTTTTATATATGATATAAAAGTAAAAGACTTGTAAAATACTCATATTTAGTCGTACATTAGATATGATCATATATAGGACACAGTGAGACTATCTGTGTGACAGTTAGTGTGTCTGTAATATATAATATTCATCTTTTGTAAAGGATGATTCCTTTGTCGAAGATAAATTGATTAGAATTTCTAGTCAATCTTATGCATCATAGGATGATAGCATAATGAATATTATATTAAGTACGATTAGAGATATCAATTAATCGTAATTGTTACGAGTTATTTTGATATCCTCTAGATCATAAGATGTGTCTTGAAACATGTTCTTTATTATCTTTGAGATATTAAGAATGAGTTTCTTATTAATGGACAATAAAGTTTACAACCATTAGGGTCAGATTAGTTTTCAGTCTAATTATGACGTTAGAAAGTCTACATCATAAAGAGTCAGAAAAGATGAAGTAAGAGTGTCAGATGATTCTACTGTACGAGTGGAATTTGTTGTAACTTATGAAGTATTGACTTATGAAGTTGCATAGCGACCTCGTAGATTAGAAGTTTGTCATTAGTGCTTTGTTTGCGGTTGTCTACATAGTATTTTTGATTTGATCCGTAAATACTTAGACAACTTAGTAGCTAAAACACAATGTTGATGTGGCATCTGAGTCATATTGATGTAGAACTTAGTTTCTACAAAAATATGAATGATGCTTGCTAAGGGAAACAATTGGGTTTGTTTGACAAACTCAGTATGTCATAGCGGGCTTACTTGTTGTTGCCTACCTTTTGAGCGCTAGGTGAGTTCTTGAGGGCCATTAGTATGTGATACACATTAAGTTGTGTATATGATATCGTGGATTGGCACTAGAGCAAGTGGGAGAAATTATTAGGGTTGGTGCTGGGAGCGCCAATCCAGATCATATTTTTGTCCGATTCATGAATACGAGCAATACATTTTTCCATAATATTACTTATTTACAGTAGCACCTCTTGTCTTTTATTATATGTATTCGATCTAATTCATTAGGTTGAAACTAAGTCATGTTTAATGATATATACATATTTGACAAAGACCTGATTGTTGAGTTTCTAGTCAAACCAAGATCAATTTAAGCATTTAAAAGTGTGAATACATCAAAGTAAAGTTGCTGAATTACTCACTTTGATCGGATTTGTGATGCGTCGAACAAAAAATTTTCTGCTCCACCATTGATGTTCACAGCAAAGCTCCATTTTTGTGCTCCTTGTTGAATCTCCAAGCTCCAAGCTTTGTGTGTAGATTCCATGCTCAATGGTTGTTTCCCTATCACTTTTGGATGACTCATAATGTGTGCTAGCACTCTTGAAAAATTGCCACAATTTTTCTATTCCCATTGTTAAGCTTTCGGCCATGAAAGAAATGGAGAAGAAGAGAAAAATGGCCATTGGCCCAGAGGTAGGAGAAGGAAAAAGGAGAGAATAAGTTAGTTAATTTGTGTATTTGGTTTTCCACAAACTAATACCAAAATTCAAATCCAAAAGTACAAGAATTAAAGCCTTCAACCACTCACATCACTCATGAATAGTGATTAGTTGTCAATCACTCAATGTGACGAGACATCCATCACTTGAATGACAAGTGATGTGACGCGTGATGTGACTTATGGGCCCCACTTGATTCGAAATGTGAGTGGGCCCGTAAAAACTCCCGGGCTCGGGTTCGCTAATTCCGAATTAACGAATTTTCCGTTGCGACGTAATTAAATCAAATTTAATTCAATAATTATGCCTAGCAAAATTACTATTCACGTCGCTAGCGAATTAATTTTAAATTAACTCGTTCGCCCGAATTAAAATCTAATTTTAATTCCGCATCGAAAAAAAATTTCGTATAATATATCGAATATATTATTTTATCGATTATTTCCAAATTAATCGTTCTCTCTCTTTCAATAATATTTTATCCCAGATAAATCCGTAATTAATCCCAAATTAATTTTCTCTCTAATAATTAATCCCAGATTAATAATGTGCGAGTCATACGTCATCGGTGAATCTTCGGGAGGCGACCCATGAGATCCCCGGATATGTTGGCAGTAAATCCGGTCGTCGGACTATCCGGACACGTACGTACCTAGTACTACGTTTTTACCGATTTACAAGACATGGTTGGCTTCTAGCAAAGCACCATGCCTACCCAATTCTCCAGAAATATTCTTAAAGGAATATGTAATCTATATCAGGCGTAATATACGTAGTATTGCGTATTGCGATCCAGTATCGGATGTCACGTGCTAGGCCTGAGGCTGGAATTGTGTCTGCCACGTACGAAGCACATATCAGATCTCTGGTAACTAGTCTCTATAATCGGATAAACATGACCTAGTCATAATATCCCGATAGCTGCAGCATATAAGAGCACCAGTTTCGTATCCAACATGATCATCATCTCCACTATGACTCGAGTGATACTTCCATCTTGACATCACACCCAATACACTATGATTCTCAATATACCTAGAAGAGGCGTACACAGAACCGGTTAAAGCTTTGGACGACCAAAACCAAAGTATATTGATTGTCGCAAGTATTAGCGGTGCAAGTCTCAGGTTAAGACCAAATACATCTACCCTGATTCGGACTTCCATAGACATATAGTCATACTACCAATGGAATTCCGAGGGGTCTATCCAGAGTGAAGCTGTTTCTGTACCATCGGTAAACACAACCTCCTATCGTACTTGCATAAGTATACAATACTTAAATATATGAGAACTATGTTGTTATGCTCCCACAACGCGCACAAGGGCAATACTAGTCTATTCTACATTATCGATGTCCATTCTCGATAATACTACGACTAGGGATTATTTAATGATTAAACCTTCGTGGATTGATACTGTCTCATATCATCTCAATCCGGAACTAATCATAATGACCTTTTATTATTTATATATCCCGGTAATCTAATTACAAATGATAAAAGAGCAATTTCCTTTGTCACATAGTTAATTTGCATAACAACACCATGATCTGTACAAATAGTGATGCTATGGGTCATAATTGTCCAACAATCTCCCACTTGGCCCATAGCCAATCACTTAAATGTCCTACACCTGAACTATGT
Organism: Zanthoxylum bungeanum; assembly: GCA_019454045.1. NCBI lineage: Eukaryota > Viridiplantae > Streptophyta > Magnoliopsida > Sapindales > Rutaceae > Zanthoxylum > Zanthoxylum bungeanum. The sequence continues at coordinate 96,010 of SKCR01044618.1, forward strand.
ACGGTTCGCTCAAACTTCTGCTGAGAAAAAAAACTTTCATCAGCGGATTTGCAATATTATCATCTGATGCGATTTATACGATCATCACATCGCCACGATATATGATCCGAATGAATCAGATGAATATATGAAGTATATATTCGTATCGTTAATGAGACCATTAATTCTTTAGCCTGTGCCATAACCTAGCTCAACTGCTAACAGAACTACTCCAAACCTAATTAGGATTATTATGATCCAAATGGCTTCTATTGCTATCTCAGTTGCAGCAATATTTCGTTTTTGTTGTTTATTCGTGTTGGACAAAATGACCCATAGCGTCACTATTTGCACAAATCATTGTGTTGTTGTAGCAAATTAACTATGTGACAAGGAAATTGCACTCTCATCATTTGTGATTAGATCACCATAGATATATAAATGAAGAGAGGTCCCTATGATTAGTTCCTGGACTGAGAATGATATGAGACAGTATCAGTCCCCGAAGGTTTAATCATTAATATCCCTAGCCGGAGTATTATCGAGACTGGACATCAATAATGCGGAATAGGCTAGTATTGCACTTGTGTGCGTTGTGAGGGCACAACGGCATAGTTCTCATATATATAAGTATCGGATACTTATGCAAGTGCGATAGGAGGTCGTGTTTCACCGATGGTACGGGAAACAGCTTCGCTCTGGATAGACCCCTCGAAATCCAATTGGTATTATGATATGTGTCTATGGGAGGCCGAAATCAAGGTAGGTGTGTATAGTCTTAACCTGAGACTTACATCGCTAATACTTACGATAATCGGTAGACTTTGGTCTTGGTGGTACAGGGCTTTAACCGGTTCTGCGTACACCACTTCTGGGTTTATCAGAGAGTCGTACTGTATTGGGTGTGATGTCAAGACGGAAGTATCACTCCAGTCATAGTGGAGATGATGTCACGCAGGATACGGTATTAGTGCTCTTAAGTGCTGGCCGGCCATCGGGATATTATGACAAGGTCATGTATATCCGATTATAGAGACTAGTTACCAGACATCCGACATGTGCTTCGGACGGGGCAGACACTTATCCAGCCCCAGCCCTAGCACGTGACTATCCGATACTGGGCTGATATACGCAATACTACGGTATACTACGCTTGATACAGATCTATATATTCCTGTAAGAATATTTCTGGAGAATTGGGTAGGCATGGCGCTTTGCTAGAAGCCAACCTTATCTTGTAAATCGGTTATAAACGTAGTACGAGGTACTTACGTGTTCGGATAGTCCGACGACCGTATTTACTGCCAACATATCGGAGATCTCATGGGTCGCTTCTCGAAGATTCACCGATGACGTATAACTCGCACTTAAATAATCTGGGATTAATTAGAAGAGAGAGAAAATTAATCTGGGATTAATTACAGAGATATTTTATATCGGATAAAGTATCGTTAAAGAGAGAGAACGATTAATTTGGAATTAATCGATAAATTAATATATTTGATATATTAAACGAAATTGGATTTCGACGCGGAATTAAAATTAGATTTTAATTCGGGCGAACGAATTAATTTAGAATTAATTCGTTAGCGACGTGAATAGTGATTTCGCTAGGCGTAATCATTTAATTACGACGCGACGAAAAATTCGTTAATTTGGAATTAGCGAACTCGAGCCCGAGAGTGATTGCGAGCGCATTCGCATTTCGAATTCGAGCGCGGCACGCAAGTCACATCAAGCGTCAAATTACTAGTCGCGTCTATTGTCAAATCACTTGTCACTTTGAGTGATGTGATATGACATGTTATCACTTTATTAAAGTGACTTGATGTGAATAGTGAAAGGTGATGGCTTGAAAGTTGATTGGACTTGTACCTTTTGACTTTTGATTTAAAGTATAATATATGTTTATTTATTTATTTACTTGGTAAATAATTTAATAATAAACACTATATAAAGCTTTTATTCTCTCTCTTCCATTAACAACCATTCACGTTTTTCTCTACCCTTCACGTTTTTAGGGTTTTGTTTTGGACAAAAGAAAAAGCTTCTCTCTCTCTCACGGTCTTGGACCATTCTTCTCATTTTTTTTTGGTTTGGTTGATCACACTAAATGAAGAAGAAAGAGTGCTAGCACACACATGGGTTATATTATGGTGATAGGGAAACGAATTTATGAGCTTGGAATTCCTTTTGAACCTTTAAGCTTTGAGCTTCCATGGAGGTCTTCAATGGCCGAATTTTCAAGGAGGAAGACAGCCCAAAACCGAGCATGATAGCAGTCCAAGGAGGCCAAAACCGAGCTCACACAAGGAGGAAAATGGGTTTTGTTCTTCCTGCATCAACCAATCAATGTGAGTATGTATTCCGCCTGTAGACAAAAGAACCTGGGCGACGCTGTTTCTAGGCTCGCGGCCTATTTGAGAATACGAAATAACATGGAGTCGCCACCCGGTGTGAACCGGGACAAAGATTTAAGGCCGCACTCACCCCTCGCAAGGGAAGACCTCAAACCGTTGGGTTCGGAATGGTCCCTTACTTATGTCGTTGTGATGATATAATTTGTGCACTAAATCAACCGCACCTATCCAATAATCATGCTCAAGGGTACTTAGATCTAACATGCTTTCATCCAAATAATTCCACGCAATGTAACACAACAAGCATATTAAACCATTAAATCAACATGTACGAATCATTACCCAAACGCATCATAAACTAAGAACATGCATAGTGAACAACCTAAACATGCTTTAACAAATAAATAAAAAAATAAATTAAACCATGCTTCAAATAATAAAAAAATAACCTAAAGACTATAACATGCTCAAATACAAGTTTGGATGGGACAAAACATATGTCTCTTAAGTGGTACGTGGCGTTGTATCCCGAGTACAAACCGCACTACCGTCCATTCGGATTCGGCTACGGAATTTACGTCCGGGTTTCCATCCTATATACCACAAAAGGGAACACATGTCCCACCCATCCAACAATCAAATCATGCCTCAAACGACTCTCATGCAATTATATATCAAAGTAAAATAAAATAAAGAATAAAGAAGATAGGTAAAAGGTGCCCTCAGGTCTAACCTCTTTGTCGTCTAAGAAGGGCGTTACAGTCCGTTGGAAGGGTGAATGATCCGCTACTCTTTTAGTTCACCAACTCAACGTCTTTCCTCGATATTTTGCTGTTCGGTTCTGCTGTTTCAAGTCCGTTTCGCGGCTGCCTCGCTGCTACGTTTCAGGTCACTGTCTTGATGGTTTAGCGGACTGTTTTAGGTGATTTTGAAGGCTTAGGGAGGTGTGTTTGTGAGGATTTTTTAGGGAAACTTTATGGAGGTTTTGGGGATGGTGTTTAAGTGATTTTAGGACGGTTTTGGGGGCTAAGGACGCAACAAAAACGACCAGAACAGAAGGTGAACTGCGGCAGTTCACAGGTGCAGTGGGGTGTTTTCAGGGACTGTTTTGGTGATTTTGAAGGCTTATGGAGGTGCGTTTGTGGGGATTTTTTAGGGAAACTTTATGGAGGTTTTGGGGATGGTGTTTAGGTGATTTTAGGACGGTTTTGGGGGCTAAGGACGCAACAAAAACCGACCGGAACAGAAGGTGAACTGCGGCAGTTTACAGGTGCAGTGGGTGTGTTTTCAGGGACTGCTTTGGGGCTGCGAATGGGGCTGTGTTTGGAGGGTGTTTACTGCGCGACTTTAGGCTGTGAATAAGGTTTATTTGAGGGTGTTTTAAGGCTGTGAATGGGGGCTGGAACTCGGCAATGGAGGGTTAGTTTAGGGCTTGGGCGTGAAGGGTGTTGATGATGGAGGGAAGATGCGGCAATGGAGGCTATTGGATCTTAAAGGCTCAGCAATGGAGGCTTCAGGGGGATGCTTGGGCGTGCAATGGAGGCTTAAGGGAATGCTTTAGGCGTGTGAGAGAGGTGTATCGGCTAGGGTTTTGAATGGGGGGTGAAAGCCCCTTTTTATAGGCAAAGAGAGAAGACTTTCCTAATTAGATTAGGAAGGAATCTCCTAATTGATTTCTAATAAGGAATGCATCTCCTAATTAGGATTTGGGATTGGATTTGATTTGGTAATGATTTGGCTACTTGGGCTTGGTTTGGGTTAGGTATGTGGTCTATGGGAGTTTTGGGCCTAAGATGAGCTTTGAAACGGAAGTCCAACAAGCAGCCGAAGCTAAACAACGAGATTAAATCCATCCAAAATTCTATTTTCCAACTTTACCCTTCCAACGTCCGTTTCCCGCGACTTTCATGACTAAAGAAGTAGTTGCCTCCATACGAGACTCCTCATTGGGCTAATGTGTAAAAATGCAATGCCTACAGTCGCCCCCACTTTGATGGGACTTGTGCAGTGTGTGACAATGACAATCCTATCAAAGTACGTGCAATGCATTTTTACTTACCTGGCTCGCCAGCTGTCACCTGGTCTGCCTGCTGTGCTGAGTTGATAATGCTAACCCCGTACCTAGGGCGTCGCGGTTGCGTCTCCATACCTTGAGTGCCGCAGTGATGATGTTGGTTGTCTGAGTGCTAACCCCATACCTAGGGTGTCGCGCAGTGACGCCTCCATACCTAGAGTGCCACAATTGTCTGAATAGTCCACATGCCGTACCTGGCGTGCTAACCCCGTACCTAGGGCGTCGTTGTGGTCTGAATGCTAACCCCGTACCTAGGGTGTCGCGATGACGTCTCCGTACCTAGAGAGCCACAAATGTTTGAGTGCTAACCTCGTACCTAGGGTGTCGCAGTGACGCCTCCGTACCTAGAGTGCCACAAATGTCTGAGTGCTAACCCCGTACCTAGGGTGTCGCGGTGACGCCTCCGTACCTAGAGTGCCACAAATGTCTGAGTGCTAACCCCGTACCTAAGATGTCGCAGTGACGCCTCCGTACCTAGAGTGCCACAAATGTCTGATTCTAAACCCCGTACCTAGGGTGTCGCGGTGACGTCTCCGTACCTAGAGAGCCACAAATGTATGAGTGCTAACCCCGTACCTAGGGTGTCGCAGTGACGCCTCCGTACCTAGAGTGCCACAAATGTCTCAGTGCTAACCCCGTACCTAGGGTGTCGCGGTGACGTCTCCGTACCTAGAGAGCCACAAATGTCTGAGTGCTAACCCCGTACCTAGGGTGTCGCAGTGACGCCTCCGTACCTAGAGTGCCACAAATGTCTGAGTGCTAACCCCGTACCTAGGGTGTCGCAGTGACGCCTCCGTACCTAGAGAGCCACAAATGTCTGAATGCTAACCCCGTACCTAGGGTGTCGCAGCTGTGATATCTCCATGTTCGGAGTGCCGTACCTGGCTGAACTGATCTGATATCTCCATACCCAGAGTGCCGTACCTGGCTGAACTGATATCTCCATACCCGGAGTGCCGTACCTGGCTGATCTGATATCTCCATACCCGGAGTGCCGTACCTGGCTGAAACTGATTTGAACCAATGTGGGCCACCCCCCAGAATGCCATTCTCGGCAGAAACTGAAACTGATGTAAATGATTCCACTCAGCGTATTGCAATTCCTCTCACGAGATCATCTCTGATAATTGGATATATTTTCGTCCTCAACGAATGCTTGATGTCAAAGCCAGAGAATCTTCAAAGTACTCGATATGCTCAACACTCCGATCGTCTGAATAGGTGATCCAAACTAGACTCCTAGTGTGTGTGCCAAGGATCTTTCACACAGCTTATTCCTTAAGCAAGCCAACTCGATAATTTCGCTTCGGAGAATCGGACCAGTGGGTCTAACCACCTGAATGTCTTAATCACATTCTGTGATTACTTCAGCATATTTAACATGATATGGTCTTTGTATTGCACTCTTGTCTCTTTCTTTTCATTCGGAACTCTCTACTTTTTTTTTTCTTTGCTTTTCTCTCTCTTTTTTTTCTTTTTTTCTCTTTTTCTGACACACCTACCCTTTAAGGTAGCATTTCTCCTCATGGTGGTCCTAATACTCGCCCATGGGTAGCTTCACACGCTTATCGGTTATAGGCGGTCTTTTTCTTTTCTTTTCTTGCAGAGACATTTCTTTATTTCTGACCATATCATGTATCATAGCATCCAATCCAGGGTGGACATCCAGGCAAACGGTCATTCACCGATCCTCTGTCTCTTCAGCTAGTCATCTCTCATCAACCACTCAGGCTTCTATTGTTGAGATCCTGTATTCAGGTGCTTTATGAGTATAGTCGAGATCAATCTATCAGCATACCGGCGAAGAACACTTCCAGCACTCATCGTTTCTAAGGCTTCTACCTATAGCACACAATGTCATCACAGGACATATATCAAATTACCAAAGACTTCTTTCTCTCTCTTTTTTTTTTTTTTTTTTTTACTCACTCATTCAAAGGAATTCTTCCTTTCTTCTCACTGCTGCCGACACTGTGGGCTTCGCCCCGGGATCCATTCCCCAAACTCAAACTGAAAGCGGGCCTCAACCCTCAATTCACTATCTGAACCTTAACATGTGATGGACCTCAGCCCCGGGATTTCTACCCAAACTCAATACAGTGCTTTCGCTGTTTCTGATTGGTTTATCTCTGTCGCTTTCATTTTTCTGTCTTCAAAACCTGTGAATACAAAACACAAAACACGAAAACAAAAGAATGCAATAGTGGGTTATACGTATGCATGGATGCATGATTTTTCTTTATCCTTTTGGGTTAGGTCTTCTGCAGGTGACCATCCAGTCTTCTGCCCCTCAGGCAAAATACAACTTCAATCTGTCAACATTGATCGGCTCGGTGAACTCGTTCCCTTCCAAGTCGACAGTCCAACTGCTCCATTTCCCATTACCTTCTGAACAATGTATGGTCCTTCCCAATTTGGTCTGAACTTCCCTCTTGGGTCTGTCGTCGAAAGCTTCGACTGCTTAAGTACCAGATCACCTTTCTTGATCTTGGTAGGACGCACCTTCTTATTAAATGCTTGGGCCAACCGCTTCTGATATATCTGCATGTGATGCAAGGACTTCATCCTCTTCTCATCCATCAATGCTAACTGCTCAAACCTCTGCGAGGTCCATTCTTGTTCAGGTAACTCCGCTTCTGCTAATACCCGCATAGATTGTATTTCAACTTCCACCGGCAATACCACTTCCATTCCGTAGACCAAAGAATAAGGCGTAGCTCCTGTCGCCGTTCTCACAGATGTTCTGTACCCCCACAGGGCATACGGCAGCTTATCAGCCCAGTCTTTGTAATTCTCCGTCATCTTCGCCAGAATCGTCTTTATTGTCTTGTTGGCTGCCTCAACTGCTCCATTAGCCTGCGGCCTGTATGGTGAAGACTTATGATGACCTATCCCATACCTCTGTAACATCGCCTTGGTCTCTCCCTGAAACTGGACTCCATTGTCCGTCCACGTGATGCGGCATACCATACCACCGGCATATGAGATTCCGGGCTATGAACTTAGCCATTTGTTTTGCCGTGACATTACGGAATGACTCGGCTTCTACCCATTTCGAGAAGTAGTCCACTCTACCACTATAAAGTGATGTCCGTTTGACGCATTCGGCCGAATCTCTCCGATCATATCAATTCCCCATGCTGAGAAAGGCCACGGTTCTGACAATCCGTGCAATTCTGTATGCGGCAAATGATTCAAATTCCCATGCGCTTGACAATCATGACAGTGCCTTACCAGCCTCGCGCAGTCGGCTTCCATGGTTGACCAGTAAAAGCCTTGTCACACAATCTTGCGGGACAAGTTCAATCTATTCATATGCGGTCCACAGACGCCAGCATGCACTTCATCCATTATCTTCTGAGCTTCTTCCTTTCTAAGCATTTCAGCTGAACACCATTCGCCTGCCTTTGTAGAGTTCTCCCTTCAAACTCACATATTGAGCAGCCAACTTCTGAATGGCGATTCTGTCTTTTCTACTACTCGCGTCCTCTGGGTATTCCCCATGTTCCAGGTACCTCTGGATGTCATAATACCACGTCCTTCCGTCATCGACCTCTACTCCCAAGATCCTCTCTATCTCATAAACCGGTTTGCTGGCCGTTGTCAACACAAGTGGTCTCATCACCAATTTCTCTGGATTCTCCCAGGCTACGGCTAGCGTTGCCAATGCATCTGCCATCTGATTTTTCTCCCGAGGCAAGTGCTGAAATTTGCAGTTAGTGATAGCATGTGCTAGGTTTCTGAGGTGGAATAAGTATGGCTTCAACCGTTCTTCTTTTAAACTCCCATTCTCCTTGCATCTGTCGGATCACCAACATTGAATCTCCGTAAACATCTACGTTCGTAGCTCTCAAGGCTATTAATGCAGTCAAGCCGAATGCACATGCTTCATACTCAGCCATATTGTTAGTTACCTGAACGTCAACCTCTTGGCCATAGGCAAAGTCTCTCCCCCAGGGTTACTATTACAATACCGATTCGGCTCCCTTGCAGTTCACTGCTCCGTCAAAATACATCTTCCATCCTGGACTGCTATAGCTTGGATTTCTTCGTCGGGGAATTCAAACTTGTACTGATCCCCTTCAACAGGTTGTAAGGCTAGGAATTCCACGGCGCTCGCCCTTTGATTACCTTTGAAGTGAGGTACTCGATGTCAAATTCAGTCAACAGTACTAACCACTAACCACCTGCCCAGCTTTCCAACTAGCGAAGGCACCGAATGTAGATACTTCAAAGGATTCTCCTTTGCGACCACTTGGATCTTGTAAGACTGGAAATAGTGGCGTAATTTCCTGGACACCCATACTACTAGACAATCTTCTCTACTTCCTGATAGCGAGCTTCGTACGGACAAGCTTCTTACTGAGGTAGTAGATGGCGTGCTCTACTCCTGTCTCATCGGCTTGTACCATCATCGCCCCCAGCGCTTCGGGTTCAATAGCCAAATAAAGCACCAAAGGTCTGCCCTGTTTCGGAGGTTTCAGGACGGGAGGTTTCCACCAAATATTCCTTATCTGTCAAATGCTTCCTGACACTTTTCGTTCCACTTTACCGGCTGATCTTTCCTCAACAACTTGAATATGGGCTCACATACTGACGTCAGCTTGGCAATGAACCGACTGATATATTGGATTTTTCCTAGGAAAGCTCTGACTTCTCTCTCTGTCTTTGGTGGGCATTTCAGTAATAGCCTTTATCTTTTCAGGATCCACTTCTATTCCACCCATTCCCACTGTGTGGCCGAGTAACTTACCTGACGTTACTCCGAATACACACTTCTTAGGATTCAACCGCAAGTTGTACTTGTCCACTCGTTCAAGGAACTTTCCAACGCTTCTATATGCCCATCTCTTGTCTCTGACTTGACCATCATGTCATCTACATATACTTCAATCTCCTTATGCATTAAGTCATGAAACAATAGTGGCCATCCGTTGATAAGTGGCTCCAGCATTCTTCAGCCCAAATGGCATCACTTTATAGCAGTAAGTACCCCATCTGTAACAAAGACGGTCTTGTGCTTATCTTCTTCGGCCATGAGCACTTGATTGTATCATCAGAACCCATCCACAAATGAGTACATAGCAGACAACGCCACACTATCTACAAGTACATCTATATGCGGTAAAGGAAAATCATCCTTCGGGCATGCCTTGTTAAGATCTCTATAGTCAACCACATTCTGACTTTGCCATCTTTCTTCGGCACAGGCACGATATTGGCCACCACTCGGGGTATTTTACTACTTCCAGGAATCCCACATCTATTTGCTTCTTAAATTCCTCTCTGACCTTCTCGGCCCATTCGGGTCTCATCCGTCGGAGCTTTTGCTTCACAGGCTTCATATTCGGATATGTTGGTATCGCATGCTGGGCAATACTTCGATCGACCCCAGGCATGTCTTCGTAAGACCAAGCAAACACTTTGGCATATTTAATCAATATCTCTTCTAAGTTCTTCCGCTCTTCAGCGGTAACTTCATTCGCAATCAAGATTTCCTTGGGGCTCTCAGGCGTACCGAGGTTGAATGTGTTTGTTTTGACAGAGTGATATCAAATATGCTTAAGTCATGCAAGTTAGAAAGTGGAGACTCAGTCAAGTAAGCAGAATTATTGTCTTTATTGCCAATGACAAAAGGAGTACATTCAAACAAATCTGGGAGGAAAATATCCTCATCTTCTACAGATATTTCTCCCTCTTCAACAGGGTCCTTCTCAAATTCTTGTCTTCTTCGAGAGTCAAAGTCTCCAACTTCATAAGTTCTTCTTCCCACTCTTCTTTCTTCACTTCTTCAACCAGCGGATTTTCTCCCAACATGTCCTGGAAGATCTCGAACCCTGGCAAAACGATCCCGTTCACTTCTACAGGTTCAGGCTCTCCTTGATACCCCGATGCTTTGACGAAGCATTCCATCAACTGCAGCCCCTTTTTCTTGGCTTTTGGCTTGTCATCATCAGAACGGTATCCCAGCCCTTTCGAGTATTCTGCTGCCCCTTGAAATCCGGCAGTCTCGAACCTTGGCCTGGCTCAAATCTCATCTTTTTTCCATAATTCGGGCTACCTTGGGATCCACCCACTCTTCAAAAGTCGCCGACACTTGGAACCTCGTAAAAGGTTGTATTTCCAAGGTGGCTACAGCATTATCCGCTTCAGCTCGTATGGTGACAATTTCCCCTTCATATGGGAACTAATCATCTGATGTAGAGTAGATGGCACCCCTCCAAGCCCGTGAAACCAAGGCCTTCCCAACAATAAGGCAAATGTTGCTGGGATGTCCAGCACTGTGAATTCAACTTCATCTTCTACTGGGCCAACCTTGACCATTGCGACAAAAGTACCTTCGACTCCTCGTTTACTATCATCATAGGCTTTGATAGTCATGTTAGAAGGGCTCAACTCAGTTGGCTTAATACCCAACCTTGCCAGAATTTTCAATGGGCACACATTGATGGAAGAGCCATCATCCACCATCACACAGGAAGTTTTCTTTCCCCTTACCTCAGCTCGGATAAAAAGAGGCCTGTTGTTGTTTCTCTTCCTTCAGCCGGGAGTTCTTCATCAGAGAAAGTAATATGTTGAGCCTCTTTCTGCACTGACCCCACAAACATTGCTGGATTAGCGTCCTCGGGTACCACTATTTTGGATAGCCTCCACCATGGCCCGCCTGTGCTCTCCAGATGCACATAACAACTCCCAGATGCTTAAGTGTGCTCGGGTTTTCTTTCAGTTGCTTCAACACCACATCTCCTTCGACAGGCTCAGTATTCTCAGTCACTTCTCGGCCGTCTGTTAGCACTTCTTTCCCCTTCTCAACAGTATCACTGTAAAAGCGCCCACTCCGGGTCATGCCTTTTACTTCTTCTTCCTCACCACCACTTGAGAAGTCTTCCCAGAAATCCTTCTTCTGTTCCGCCTCATCTTCACTATTACTGTCCCAAATACCGAGGCAAAAGGCTGTTTGGTCAAAGGTTCGGAGGACAAGGTCTTCTGGTAGGCCAGAGTTGATCATGTAAGTAGGTGGGGGAACAGAGTGATAATTGGGTAGAGGATTGCGGTGAGTGTTTGGTTGTTCTTTTTCAGGGTCGTGATCTTTTGGGAGTCTATCAGGTCTTGGACTTCATGGCGAAGCCGGGCACAGTTGTCGGTGTCATGGCCAGGTTGTTGGTGAAAATGGCAGAAACGGCTCATGTTTAGGTTTGACGGGGGAGGATTTGGGAGTGGTTTTGGTTCTAGGGGTTTTAACAACCCTTGCCTCAGTAGCTTCTCCAGTACCTTGGACAAAGGTCTGCCCAAGTTAGAAAAACACCTATTCCTTATGGCCGCAACCTCCGCAGTAACAGGCTTAGCACCTGAGGATCCTCCGACAGTCCTCCTGCTCAAACTAAGAACTTTCTGTTCTCAGCCTCCTCCTCTTCAATATCCATTACAGTCTCCCTTAACTGGCGGAAGTCTGCAATCATCGATGTCATCCTTCTGAGTTTACCATAAATCGAGGGTTTATTCCCTTAATGATCATCTTTATCTGATCTTTCTCGGAAGGCCTGGTCTGCATTTTCAAGAGCTGGCTTCTCCAGCGGTCAACATACTCCTTAAAGCTCTCCTCAGGCTTCTGCTTAGTATTCTCCAAGTCGCGGAGTGACAAGTCGATCCCTAAGTCAGTTACATACTGCTTCAAGAAGGCGTCGGCCAACTCCCTCCAATCTTCTTTAACCTTCTTCTCAAGGCTATGATACCAGACCACAGGTGCACCCTCGAGTGACATTCCAACATTTTCTGGACTTGGCGCTGAGACAGGCCGACCAACTCATCACCGAGACATATTGTCGCAAATGGACCCTTGGGTCCCCATTCCCATTAAACTTTGCGATGTCGGGCATTTTGAACTGTGCGGGCAACTGCTCTTCAAAGGTCATTGAATCATAATCCAGCAGATCCTCATGCTTCCCCCTCAGCTTACGGGTGACAGACTCCATCTGATCACAGAGCCTTTGCATTTCAGCCTGAGTTCCGGCTATCCTACCAGCGGGCATAGTCAGCCAGATCATCATCAAATACCGAGCATCATCGTTTACTCCACTCGGAGGGCTCTCCCGCCTCTCATTCTCAGATCCTCCCGCAGCGTGGGGCACAGCCATATTAGACATGGCAGCAGTCAGAGCTTGCATTTGTTCAGTCATCTTGGCGAAGTTAGCTTCCATCTGTTCCATTCTAGACCCCTCGTTGACGGATTCACTCATATTCACTGAAGGTCTTTTGACTAATCTGCCCTCTCTCTAACCCAACGGGAATCTATGTTGCCTCTCTTAAGGCCATGTGTCAGTGCATATGTGTGCGATGCATGTAATAGATAAAAAAAATAAAAGGGATTTTAACTACTTGGCCCATTATCATTTTAAAGTATTTAATCACACCATCGCGCGGTGCAAACTTGTCCCAGTTGAAAAAGGCCCAACAGGTTTGCACTTTACAATGATACGGCTAAATAACTTCAAATGATAAAAGACCCATTCACAAAATGGCCCACCGGTATTTTAGAAGCTTTTGGCCCAACTGTCAAAGGACACAAACTTGCCCAGTTTAAATGGCCCAACAAGTTCAGATCTTTTGACAAAAGGTCCAACTGGATCCAAATGACGGCGGTCCAACACACAAACAAAAATAAATAACTACTACTGGTTCTTTCAAGGCTAAGTTTCACAAGTGGGTTCACGGGGCGCGGACAAAGGCTCTCGTTTGACGAAGGATTACCCCACGACTAGGACTCCCCACTCAAGGGTTCAAGCGACCAGTGAGTGCACCTTTTTTATACCTTACGGTACGTGCCAACGAGTTACAGTGTGTGACTAACTATCGAATGGATTTCCCGTTGTAGATTCCCCAGAGGGAAGGTGGAGCGAGGCTCTCTTAAGTACCCAAGCCCCTTAGGCTCTTATCGCTTGGTGTCAGGAATAAACAAACGAGTCCTCCAAACTAGTATGTCACAACGAGCTACAAGTAATGATTTATCTAGGTGCCTTCACAGCTTTTCCCCGAAGGGTAGTGAGTGAAGGAAGACACCCAACCATCACCTAGCTTCAACAAAGCCTTTGATTAACCCCCCCTCAACCCACTATAGAAATGGTCAACTAATGCACAAATTATACACATCACAAGACATGATTTCGAGGGCCGATTCTCTAAAATCCAGTGGAGTCGCCAGACTGTAGACAACAGAACCTGGGCGACGCTGTTCTAGGCTCGCGGCCTATTTGAGAATACGAAATAACATGGAGTCGCCACCCGGTGTGAACCGGGACAAAGATTTAAGGCCGCACTCACCCCTCGCAAGGGAAAACCTCAAACCGTTGGGTTCGGAATGGTCCCTTACTTATAATTTGTGCACTAAATCAACCGCACCTATCCATAATCATGCTCAAGGGTACTTAGATCTAACATGCTTTCATCCAAATAATTCCACGCAATGTAACACACAACAGCATATTAAACCATTAAATCAACATGTACGAATCATTACCCAAACGCATCATAAACTAATAACATGCATAGTGAACAACCTAAACATGCTTTAACAAATAAATAACAAATTAAATTAACCATGCTTCAAATAATAAACAAATAACCTAAAGACTATAACATGCTCAAATACAAGTTTGGATGGGACAAAACATATGTCTCTTAAGTGGTACGTGGCGTTGTATCCCGAGTACAAACCGCACTACCGTCCATTCGGATTCGGCTACGGAATTTACGTCCGGGTTTCCATCCTATATACCACAAAAGGGAACACATGTCCCGCCCATCCAACAATCAAATCATGCCTCAAACGACTCTCATGCAATTATATATCAAAGTAAAATAAAATAAAGAATAAAGAAGATAGGTAAAAGGCCCTCAGGTCAAACCTCTTGTCGTCTAAGAAAGGGTGTTACACGTCCGTTGGAAGGGTGAATGATCCGCTACTCTTTAGTTCACCAACTCAACGTCTTTCCTCGATATTTTGCTGTTCGGGCTGCTGTTTCAAGTCCGTTTCGCGCTGCCTCGCTGCTACGTTTCAGGTCACTGTCTTGATGGTTTAGCTGACTGTTTTAGGTGATTTTGAAGGCTTAGGGAGGTGCGTTTGTGAGGATTTTTTAGGGAAACTTTATGGAGGTTTTTGGGGATGGTGTTTAAGTGATTTTAGGACGGTTTTGGGGGCTAAGGACGCAACAAAAACCGACCAGAACAGAAGTGAACTGCGGCAGTTCACAGGTGCAGTGGGGTGTTTTCAGGGACTGTTTTGGGTGATTTTGAAGGCTTATGGAGGTGCGTTTGTGGGGATTTTTTAGGAAACTTATGGAGGTTTTTGGGGATGGTGTTTAGGTGATTTTAGGACGGTTTTGGGGGGGGGCTAAGGACGCAAGGACAAAAACCGACCGGACAGAAGGTGAACTGCGGCAGTTTACAGGTGCAGTGGGGTGTTTTCAGGGACTTGCTTTGGGGCTGCGAATGGGGCTGTGTTTGGAGGGTGTTTAGTGCGACTTTAGGGCGTGAATAAGGTTTATTTGAGGGTTTTTTAAGGCTGTGAATGGGGGCTGGAACTCGGCAATGGAGGGTTAAGTTTAGGCTTGGCGTGAAGGGTGTTGATGATGGAGGGAAGATGCGGCAATGGAGGCTATTGGATCTTAAAGGCTCAGCAATGGAGGCTTCAGGGGGATGCTTGGGCGTGCAATGGAGGCTTAAGGAATGCTTAGGCGTGTGAGAGAGGTGTATCAGCTAGGTTTGAATGGGGGTGAAAGCCTCTTTTTATAGGCAAAGAGAGAAGACTTTCCTAATAGATTAGGAAGGAATCTCCTAATTGATTTCTAATAAGGAATGCATCTCCTAATTAGGATTTGGGATTGGATTTGATTTTTTAATGATTTGGCTATTTGGGCGTGTTTGGGTTAGGTATGTGGTCTATGGGAGTTTTGGGCCTTGGGCCTAAGGTGAGCTTTGAAACGGAAGTCCAACAAGCAGCCGAAGCTAAACAACGAGATTAAATCCATCCAAAATTCTATTTTCCAAATTTACCCTTCCAACGTCCGTTTCCCGCGACTTTCATGACTAAAGAAGTAGTTGCCTCCATACGAGACTCCTCATTGGGCTAATGTGTAAAAATGCAATGCCTACACCGCCTTATTCCTTTGATGTATTCATGCATTTTTTATGCTTGATTTCATGATTCTTGGGACCTATATTAGAACTCAACAATGTATCTTGAGCTTTGATCAAGCATGAAAAAGTTAGGGTTAAAATTGGGTAAACTCGATTTAGGCATGATTTGGTTGAATTGTTTGATGAAGTATGCTTGAATGAGGTTGAATTGAAGTTGTGTATGATCAATTTCATGAAATTGGATTGGATTCAATTTTCCCTAAATTTTATGCATGACAAATTGGGTAAAATCAATTGAAGCATGATTTGATTAAATTGATGGATTAAGTATGCTTAAATGTTGTTGAATTAATGATTGATTGGATCAATTTGAAGAATTATGTTTGGAACAAATTTCCCCAATTTTTTATGTTGGCATAAAGTGACAAATTGGGTAAACTTGATTTTGAGCATATTTTGTGAAATTGGATGAATGAGAATGCTTAAAGTATATTTAATTTAAGATTGATTGGATCAATTTGTTGAAATTGTGTTTGGAACAAATTTCCCCAAATTGCTTATGTTGGCCGAAATTAAAGAACCCTAAATTTCTTGGTGATTTTGTTTGTTTGATCATTGGATGACTTAAGACAATTGGGTAATGTTGTTTTGAAGTTCAATTTGATTGAATTTTGATTTGGAACATTTTTCCCAAATTAAAGTGGCTTGGCCGAATTCAATTGAATTTGAAATTCATTGTGTTTTTTGATTTTAATTCATTGGATGAATTGAATTGATTTGGGAAATGATGATTGTGGATTCGATTGGATTGAAACCGAATCGGATTGGAAAAACCCCTAATTGCCGAGAACAAAAGCATGTAAAGTGGGTTTGATTTTAATAAATTGTGTTGGACACTATTTAATGTTAAAGTGCATGATTAAGTATGCTAATTGATGTTTTAGAAATATTAATTGGGTGGTTAATTGTGTATTACACTTAGGTTAATTAATTATGGAATTTAGAATTTTATACGTTAATTAATTGGGCTTATTTTTGAAATTGGGCCTTTAAGGTTGTGATTGGGCTTTTGGGCTTTGTTGTACAAAGTTGAGTTTAGGCAAATTTGGTTGGATCCAATTGGGCCTAAAACCGCATCCATAAAGTCCAATTATGACTTAATGGACCTTATTATTTAATTGGGCCTAATGGGCCAAAATTGATTTCTTGGCTTATGGGGTAACTCCCGGATTGGATTTTGGTTGTTCGGTTTGACCCGAGTTGACCAAAAGTCCACGCCTTATAGAAATTAATTAAAAGCCTATTGGACTTTAATTAAATAAACATTAGATGTTAATCGGGCTTTGAGACCCGTTGCGATTAAATTTGGAATTTAAGTCGTAAAGGTTCGTTAATAAGAGTGTAATATTTAATTTGGAATTAAATAGTGAATTAGAATTAAATGCGTATTAAATTGGATTTAATTATGTAGTTTAATTTAATTCAAGAATTCGTACTTTGAGTACTTATTCGCAAAACGAGTTTGACTCGATCAAAAATCAAATCGTTGTTTGAACATTGGATGATCACTAATTATCAGATTAATTAATTGGATTAGATTGATTGAAACATGCTTGTATGAATATATGGTTGCGATGCATGAATAATGTATATCGGATGGATATTAGTCGGGTGGGACAATTTTGGAAATTGTAATAAATTTGATTTATTAATTGGACATGCGTGTCCAGCCTTATCACCTCTATACTCTTTGTATTCTCTTCTCACTTATTCCCCTCAATGTAAATGAGGTTTCTTTAGAAGTGTAGTGTAACGGGTAGAAGTAAATACATGTGCTAGCTTTAGAGAGAGAAAATGAGAGATTTGATCTAGGATCAATGTAAAGTATCCATCCGCATATCATTATTATTTTATTTCATATGCGCTTTATTATGTGTTTAGAATGCATGTTTAAGGGTGTATGATGATGAGACCTTAATAAAGATAATAAATTGGTAGCCAATTGCACGCGAAAAACCCTCGCTCAATATCAAGTGTTTTTCCTTCCATTGAGTGATTCTCACTCAAGATCCAAGATTGGCATTGGGTTGTTGGCCAAAGTCAAGCCCTTTGTCCGTCGAAGATGTGTTTGAATCACGAGAGCTTTGTTCCATATCGGTGTCTTGTCCAAGTTGTGGTTTGTTGGCCAAAGTCAAGACCACTTCTTGTCCATCGACATTGATTACGAAGCTTTCCATGGTCAATGGGTCACACTTGACTGGGATCACTAGGTTTGTTGTGCCAAAGCCAAGGCTTAGTTGATTCAGAGGAAAAAGGTTAGGTAATACATTGGATGTATTGGCATATATAAGATATATGTTTAGGATTTGGATATCCGCCTACTGGATCTAGGAATTGGATGGGATCCAATTGATCTTCGAGATCTACCTAGTTAATTATCATACAATTTGTTGGCCAAAGTCAAGATTGTGTGATATTTAACGGGATCCTAGCCCACTAGGAAACACGGTTTCCCGAGTACTCGACAGAGGGTTAGAGGCTCGCCGAAAAATAGTGGGAGGCAAGAATTGAATTTGCAATACTCGTTCAATTACTCGCCATACGCGCTCATTCAAATTATTTCGTCGTTAGATTAAATGTTAGTTGGACTAATATTTAAATTGTTGTTTTTTATAAACAGTTGGACTGTATTATATTTGATTATATATAATTGGATTATATTAATCAATATATTTGAATTAATTAACTTCAGTTTACAGTTGATTTTATAGTTGGACTATAGTAATCAATGTAATTGAGGTTAATTAATTTAGATTATATTTGATTATATAGTTGGACTATTATAATCATTATAATAAATAGTACCACAAATCGTTGATTATAGAGTTGGACTATTAGAATCAAGATATAAAAATGAAAGATTAATGTTTAAGACATAATCCTGGGCGAAAATGTATTTAAACGGTTTTATTTTTCAAATTGGGAATAAATTTTAGGATGGTCCTGGAAAAATAATAACTTATTTTATTTGATAAAATAACGTATTATGCCTAAGCCTGGAGTTAAGCAAATAATAGAGCATAATCTTTGGAAGATCATGTAATGATAACTTAAGTGCTTAATCCATTATATAAAGATGATATTGAGATAAACACATTAGATGTGAATAACAGAATTTATATTTTGAATATAAATGATATCTCAATTATATAACATGACAAATAAATAGCTCAATTGATTTGATCAGTTAAGAAACTTAATTGTGGCATAGTTGTCAGGGACACTACTAAACAAGAATAGTATATCCGCACTTTTGAAGAGCGGGTACTAGGACTGATTTGATTCTATTCAAATAAAGTCTACGAATCTAGTCTATTTGGGCAAAGTGCCTAAAACACTATTTACTTGGTAAAAGTGTAAATGCCACCGATCTGTTAGCCCTACTTCATAGTGAAGCAAGTGGGCCCATGTCTAGCTAGGCTAGATATGGATTTGAATATTTCGTGACCTGTACGGATGTGGCATCGCGTATGGCTATGTGTTTCTTTTGAAACACAAATCGGAAACTTTTAGAGTTTCGACACGAAATAGACAAATAGATCGGCTAAGTATTAAACCGTCATGGTAAGACTGTAATGGAAAATACTTAAGCAATAAGTTTCTAGTTTTTATGAAAGAGTATAGTATTCTTTCAAATAAGGACTCCTCCCGGAATACGTCAGTTTGACGGTGTGTCCGAACGGATTAACCGAATTTTGTTAGACATAATAAGGTTAATCACGAGTCGCTCTGAGCTACCATTTCCTTCAACGGATAAGCTTTAAACAGTGCAAGAACTTATTTTGAATAAGGTTCCATAATAATCTGTTTAACAGATATCATATTAGATATGAACGGGAAAGAAACCGGGTTTCTCATTCCTGATAATTTGGGTATGCTAGGCATATGTTTGGATGATACCAAACTAAAACCCAAATAGGATAAGTGCCAAATGTAGGTTATCCTAGGGATACCATAAGTATTGTACTTATACATCTCACAAGAGAACAATTAGATTGTTACTCACCATACGGTTTTCCTGAAAGGAATACCGATATGCAGTGGTAAGTGAGAGGATAGTATAACTCGATGGAAATCGGAGTAATACAGTTCAAGGCACTGAATCTTAATGGAACATGAATAGTTCATCCAGGATGAGACTATTACCATTAATCTTCGAATACACAAGGACCGCGTAGGTCGGATAGAGTTAGAAAACAACCTGGGGTATGGGTTTCTGATCGCACCTCATAAAGATGTTTATCTTATTGAGGAATACTAACTGACTACGTATGAGGAAGTGATACAAGGTATCGACTCCCTTATTATGGTAAAGTGTCATGTAATCCGAAATGGATTCCATGTATATCAACCAGTTTGGATACTAGTTGATGTACCACAAAGGCATTGTGCCTATTGGTACTATATGTCTTCTAGGAAGACATACATGGATGACAACATACCAACGTATAAAGCTAGGCTTTAACGGAAAGGTATCGTTATCAACATTGTGTTGATTACGATTCAACTTTTTACCTGTTGCCACGGTAAATCCATTTGGATAATGCAGATTATTCGATCCATGATTGGATTGAAGCAAGCATTAGGTTCTTGGAATTATCGTTTTGATATAATCATAATGATGTATGATTTAATTCAAAACGAAAATAATTCTAGTGTATATATAAGAAGGTTAGTGGGAGCGCACTGATAGTGGCTGTCCTATAAAATAATGATAATACGTCATTTCTTGGAAATGATATTCCCATAAAATAAATATCGGCGAAAGCTTGGCTTTCGCAATACTCTCCTAGAAACCGTACATTGAAAAATGTACGAGACCTGGTGTATCATACGCTTTGAGCATATGGATTCACAAACAGGCCAATCCGAGTGATAGTCACTGGATTGATGTTAAGAACATCCGTTAGTATCTTAGAGAACTAAGGATGCTGTCTTAGTCTATGGAGAAGGAGAACTTGAAGTGACTGGGGTCACTGTAGCAAGTTTCTATAACCGATAAAGACGACTAAAAGTCGCAAACGGTACTATATAGTTTGAATGACGGTACAGTGAGCTGGAAATCTTCCAAGTAAGATACTGTTACCGAATAAACAACAAATGCGGGTTTTTGCTGCAGCTGAAGCAGCAATAGAAGTCATTTGGGTCGATACAAATCTAATTAGATTAGATATAGTTCTGTTAGCAGCTGAGCTAGGCGTCAGCACAGGCTAAAGAATTAATGGTCTCATCAACGATCCAGATACATACTTAGATACTCATCTGATTCATTCGGATCATATATCGTGGCGATGTGATGATCGAATAAATCGCATCAAGATGATAATCATGCAAATCCGCTGACGAATGCATTTCTCAGCAGTTTGAGCCAACCGTACATAGTTCGGGTGTAGGACACTTGAGTGACTGGCTATGTGCCAAGTGGGAGATTGTTGGACAAAATGACCCATAGCGTCACTATTTGCACAGATCATTGTGTTGTTGTAGCAAATTAACTATGTGACAAGGAAATTGCACTCTCATCATTTGTGATTAGATCACCATAGATATATAAATGAAGAGAGGTCCCTAAGATTAATTCCTGGACTGAGAATGATATGAGACAGTATCAGTCCCGAAGTTTAATCATTAAATATCCCTAGCCGGAGTATTATCGAGACTGGACATCGATAATGCGGAATAGGCTAGTATTGCACTTGTTTGCGTTGTGAGGGCACAACGGCATAGTTCTCATATATATAAGTATCGGATACTTATGCAAGTGCGATAGGAGGTCATGTTTCACGATGGTACGGGAAACAGCGTCGCTCTGGATAGACCCCTCGGAATCCCATTGGTATTATGACTATGTGTCTATGGGAGGCCGAAATCAAGGTAGGTGTGTATATCGTCTTAACCTGAGACTTACATCGCTAATACTTGCGATAATCGGTAGACTTTGCTCTTGGTGGTACAGGGCTTTAACCGGTTATGCGTACACCACTTCTGGGTTATCAGAGAGTCGTAGTGTATTGGGTGTGATGTCAAGACGGAAGTATCACTCCAGTCATAGTGGAGATGATGTCACGCAGGATACGGTATTAGTGCTCTTAAGTGCTGGCCGGCCATCGGGATATTATGACAAGGTCATGTATATCGATTATAGAGACTAGTTACCAGACATCCGACATGTGCTTCGGACGGGGCAGACACTTATCCAGCCCCAGCCCTAGCACGTGACTATCCGATACTGGGCTGATATACGCAATACTACGGTATATACTACGCTTGATACAGATCTATATATTCCTGTAAGAATATTTCTGGAGAATTGGGTAGGCATGGCGCTTTGCTAGAAGCCAACCTTGTCTTGTAAATCGGTATAACGTAGTACGAGGTACTTACGTGTTCGGATAGCCCGACGACCGTATTTACTGCCAACATATCCGGAGATCTCATGGGTTGCTTCCTGAAGATTCACCGATGAGTATAACTCGCACTTAATTAATCTGGGATTAATTAGAAGAGAGAGAAAATTAATCTGGGATTAATTACAGAGATATTTTATCTCGGATAAAGTATCGTTAAAGAGAGAGAGAACGATTAATTGGAATTAATCGATAAATTAATATATTTGATATATTAAACGAAATTGGATTTCGACGCGGAATTAAAATTAGATTTTAATTCGGGCGAACGAATTAATTTAGAATTAATTCGTTAGCGACGTGAATAGTGATTTCGCTAGGCGTAATCATTTAATTACGACGAGACGGAAAATTCGTTAATTTGGAATTAGCGAACTCGAGCCCGAGAGTGATTGCGAGCGCATTCGCATTTTGAATTCGAGCGCGGCACGCAAGTCACATCAAGCGTCAAATCACTAGTCACGTCTATTGTCAAATCACTTGTCACTTTGAGTGATGTGATATGACATGTTATCACTTTATTAAAGTGACTGATGTGAATAGTGAAAGGTGATGGCTTTAAGTTGATTGGACTTGTCCTTTTGACTTTTGATTTAAAGTATAATATATGTTTATTTATTTATTTACTTGGTAAATAATTTAATAATAAACCATATATAAAGCTTTTATTCTCTCTCTTCCATGAACAACCATTCACGTTTTCTCTCTACCCTTCACGTTTTTAGGGTTTGTTTTGGACAAAAGAAAAAGCTTCTCTCTCTCTCACGGTCTTGGACCATTCTTCTCATTTTTTTTGGTTTGATCACACTAAATAAGAAGAAGAAGAGAAGAGTGCTAGCACACACATGGGTTATATTATGGTGATAGGGAAACGAATTTATGAGCTTGGAATTCCTTTTGAACCTTGAAGCTTTGAGCTTCCATGGAGGTCTTCAATGGCCGAATTTTCAAGGAGGAAGACAGCCCAAAACCGAGCATGATAGCAGTCCAAGGAGGCCAAAACCGAGCTCACCCAAGAGGAGGAAAATGGGTTTTGTTCTTCCTAGCATCAAACCAATCAATGTGAGTATGTATTCCGCCTTATTCCTTTGATGTATTCATGCATTTTTTATGCTTGATTTCATGATTCTTGGGACCTATATTAGAACTCAACAATTCGGTAACAGTATCTTGCTTGGAAGATTTCCAGCTCACTGTTCCGTTATTCAAACTATATAGTATCGTTTATTACGACTTATAGCGTTTTTATAGGTTAGGAAACTTGTAGCAGTGAACCCAGTCACTTCAAGTTCTCATTCTCCATAGCATAAGAAAGCATCCTTAGTTCATCTAAGATACTTAAGGATGTTCTTAACATCAATCCAGTGACTATCAATTGGATTGGCCTGATTGTGACTCCATTTGCTCAAAGCATATGAGACACCAGGTCGCGTACATTTATTTCAATGTACGGGTTATCGGAGAGTGTCAACAATTTTAGATCTATCCTAGTAGATCCTTATTCCTAGAATAAAGGTTGTTTCTCCCAAGAATTCTACGGAGAATTTTCATGAAAGCCAAGCTTTCACCGATTATATTATGGGAATATCATTTCCAAAAATGACATATCATCATTGTATAAGACATTCACTGTCAGTGCGCTCCCACTAACCTTTATATACACAAGAATCATTTTCATTTTGAATTAAATCATACACCATTAAGATTACATCAAAACGATATAGTTCCAAGAACTCAATGCTTGCTTCAATCCATAAATGGATCGAATTAACTTGCAAACCTTGTTTGCTCGTTTTGGTGCGACAAAATCGTCAGGATTTTGTAAACATCCTCCAAAAGGTTTCCGTTTAAGGAAAGCGATTTTGACGTTACAGCTGCCATATTTCATAAATGAAACATGCAGCATTAGCAAGCATTATCCAAATGGATTTAACCATGGCAACGAGTAAAAGGTTTTGTCGTAATCGACATAATGTTGATAACGATAACTTTTTGCTACAAGCCTAGCTTTGTATGTTTGTTTGTTGCCATCCATGTATGTCTTCCTTGAAGACTTACCAATAGGTACATCAACTAGTATCCAAACTTGGTTAATATACATGGAATCCATTTCGGACATCATGGCACTTTGCCATGATAGGGAGTCGATACCTTGTATCACTTCCTCATACGTAGTCAGTTTGTCTTCCTCAATAAGATTGACATCTTTATGAGGTGAGATCGGAAACTCATACCTTCCAGGTTGTTTTCTGACTCTCTCCGACTTTCGCGGTTCTTGTGTATTCGAAGATTGTGGTTTCTTTCTTGTTCATATCTAATATGAAGTCTGACTAACAGATTGGAACCTTATTCAAAATAAGTTTTGCACTGTTTAATGCGTATCCTTTGAAGGAAAATGGTTAGCTCAGAGTGACTCATAATTAACTTTATCATGTCCAATAAAATTTGGTTTTCTCCGTTCGGACACACCGTCAATTGAGGTGTTCCGGGAGGAGTCCACATTGAAAGAATACTATACTCTTTCAGTTATTCGAGAATATTATTGCTGAAGTATTTTCCACTACGGTCTAACCGTGACGGTTTTAATGCTCGTGCCGATCTGTTTGTCTACTTCGTGTCGAAACTCTTTGAATCTATCAAAAGTTTCTGATTAGTGTTTCATAAGAAACACATAACCATAACGAGATGCCACATCCGTAAAGGTTACGAAGTGTTCATATCCACCTCTAACCTAGCTATATATGGGCCCACTTATGTCACTATGAACGAGGGCTAACAGATCGGTGGCACTTGCACATTTACCAAGTAAAAGGCATATTAGGCACTTTGCCCAATAAACTAGATTCGTAGACATCATTTGAATAGGATCAAATCCGTCCTAGTATCCACTCTTCAAGAGTGTGGATATACGAGTCTTGTTTATATATGTCTCAGACAACAATGCCACATTTAAGTCTCATCTGATTTATTCAGTTTGAGATACTTGTTTGTCATGTTATACATTTGAGATTAATTTATATTCAAAATATAAATATTGTTATTCACATCTAATGTGCTTATCTCAATATCATATTTATAAAATAAAACACTTTAGTGTTCTAGAATATAAGGGTATATCCGTAACAGATTATACTCTGATATAGAGATCATGTTTCTAGTCAAACTAGGTATATTATAACAATTTCCTAATTTAAGTACACACCCAAAGGGTAGTTCCTAAACATAAGATTCTACGGTTAAAACAGCGACTCTCGTCCCGTTTCCGACTCGTATGTTGATCTCAACTGAAGTCAGTATCCTGCTAATCAGCAGATTCTGCACATCAGTACATATTTTATGTACCACATATAGTATCAAAAATCCAATTTTGAAACTAATAGCGAACATGTTTATGACAAACATATTTGAAGTCGGAGCCTTGCCCGTCTTCACTTCCTTCATGTCTGCCTTGTCCATACAGCAGTCACGCATCTAGTGACCTCATTTGCTACAGTTTCGGCTGACATTTTGGGATATGTCCTTTGTCTTTCTAGAAGACTGTGATGATTTTGCCTTTGCCCTTTTAGAAGCTCTGGCTCTGCCTCCTAGAGCATAGCCATCAACTCTCCAAGAGTTTACTCTTGGTTCACAATTACCCTGCCCCAGCTTTCAGGTAGAGACTATAAGATCAAATCTTTGGTAGTCTCGGCCACGTAGGTAATGCCTAGCTAGCCTAGCTGATCGATGTCAGAAATCATCTGCGACACCTAGTGCTCGACAAATGTACCCTCTGACACCACCGAGCTAAAGAGCTTCTTTTGCAATTTGTACTTCTAAGATCTAAAAGTAGATCTATGAAGATCTTTAATTTCATCATCAAGGTACAAGGATTTAATCCTTAACTTTGATGACGGAATTAAAGTGTCATTGCATTAAGCATAAAGGATTGAACACTAAAGTTATCATAACATGAATCTTCCAAAAGATCATGTTCTACTATTTGCTCAACTCCGGGCTTAGGCCCGAGATGTTACTCTATCAAATAGATTAACTTCTCAGTTTGCAGGACTATCCTGAGGTTTTATTCCCAATTTGAAAATTAAAGCCGTTTAAAAACATTTTCACCCAGGATTATGTTCTAAACGCTAATCTTTCAGTTATTTTGACTGCTATAGTCCAACTATCCAATCAACATTTTAGGTACTATTTAATATAATGATTACTATTGTCTAACTATATAATCAACTATAATTTAATTATTTAAATTCAAATATATTGATTACTATAATCCAATTATATAATCAACTATAATTTGAAGTAGTTTGAATACAGTCTAACTGTTTAATTAAAACAACGATATTAGTCCAACTAATATTTATTTATTTGTATTGACGAAAAATTGATATGAGCGCGTATTGGCAAGTATCTAAACGAAATTGCAAATTTAATACTTGTCTCCCACTATTTTTCGGCGAGCCTCTAACCCTCTGTTGAGTACTCGGGAAACCTTGTTTCCTAGTGGGCTAGGATCCCGTTAAATAACACACAACCTTGACTTTGGCCAACAAATTGTAAGATATTTAACTAGGTAGATCTTTAAGATCAATTGGATCTCATCCAACTCCTAGATCCAGTAGGTGGACATCCAAGTCCGAAACATATATCTTATATATGCCAATATATCCAATATATTCCCTAACCTTTTTCCTCTGAATCAATTAAGCCTTGGCTTTGGCACAACAAACTTAATGATTCCAGTTAAACGAGACCCATTGACTTTGGAAAGCTTCGTAATCGATGTCGATGGACAAGAAGTGATCTTGACTTTGGCCAACAAATCACAACTTGGACAAGACATGCGATATGGAACAAAGCCTTCATGATTCAAACACATCCGCGATGGACAAAGGTCTTGACTTTGGCCAACAAACCAGTGCCAATCTTGGATCTTGAGAATGAATCATTCAATGAAAGGAAAAACGCTTAATATATGTTAAGGGTTTTTCGTGTAATTGGCAACCAATTAATTATCTTTGTTAGGTCTCATCATACACCCTTAAACATGCATTCTAAAAACATAATAAGGCGCGTATATAAATTAATAACGATATGCGGATGGATATTTAAAACACTTTGTTCCTAGAACAAATCTCTCCATTTCCTCTCTCTCGCTAGCACAATATTTACTTCTACCCGATTACATAACACCTCTAAAGAAACCTCATTTACATTTAGGGGAATATGTGAGAAGAGAAATACAAAGAGTCAATAGGTAATAGGCTGGACACGCAGGTCCAATTAATAAATTCTATATTCTTACAATAATTTCCAAAATTGCCTTCACCCATCTAATATCCATCTGATATACATTATTCATACATCGCATCCATGTATTCACACAAAGCATGTTATCAATGAATCTAATCCAATTAAATAATCTGAAAATTAATGACCATCCAATGTTCAAACAACGATTTGATTTGCGCGAGTCTGACTCGTTTTAAGAATAAGTACTCAAAGTACGAATTCTCGAATTATATTAAACTAAAACATTAAATCCAATTTAATTTGTATTTAATACTAATTCTATATTTAATTCCAAATTAAATAATTACACTTTATTAATGTGCCTTTAGCGACTTAGATTCTAAATCTAATCTTTTCGGGTCTCAAAGCCCAATTAACATCCAATGTCAATTTAATTAAAGTCCAATGGGCTTTCAATTAATTTCTTAAGGCATGGAATTTGGTTAATATGGGTCAAATTCAAATACCAAAGCCCATTTAAGGAATCACCCTTATTTGCCAAGAAACAAATTTAGGCCCATTAGGCCCAAATAAAATTTTAAAGGCCCATTTAATTATATTTGGACTTTATGGATATGGTTTTGGGCCCAATTGGATCCAACCGATTAACCTAAACCAAACATGGCTCAACCAATCCCATTAAGCCCAGATACAACTTTCAAGCCCAATTCCAAATTAAGCCCAATTAATTTAAATCACAAAATCCAAATTCGCAATTAAATTAATCTAAGTGTATAGCCATAATTAATTACTCAAATTAATATTTCCAAAACACCAATTTACACAATTAATTATGCTTATTATCATCACACATGTCCAACATTATTGATCATAAATCAATCATTTCCATGCTATCATTCACGGCAATTAGGGAATTTTATCCGATTCCGAATTCAATCCACTTAAATCCTAAATCAACATTTCCCCAGTCTTTCAAACTCATCAAATGATTCAAAAAACAAAAAAATCACCATGACATTAGGGTAGCTATACATTCGGCCAAGCCTAATTTTTGGGGAAAATTGATCCAATTCAATTTTCATCAAATTGACCATGCATAACACTATGTTATCATCCTTCAAGCATATTCCAACAATCAATTTCATCAAAGCATGCTCAAAGCAATTTTACCCTAATTCAATTTCATGCTTAAACAAGGCTCTGATATCATTGTTGGGTTTCTAGGTTAAACCAAGATCAATTTAATCATTTAAAAGTGTGAATACATCAAAGTAAAGTTGTGGAATTACTCACTTTGATCGGATTTGCGATGCGTCGAACAACGAAAATTTTATGCTCCACCATTGATGCTCACGGCAAAGCTCCATTTTTGTGCTCCTTGTTGAATCTCCAAGCTCCAAGCTTTATGTGTGGATTCCATGCTCAAGGGTTTGTTTCCCTATCACCTTTGGATGACTCCTAATGTGTGCTTAGGCTTTCGTTATGAATAGTTCATAAAATGTGCAAATTGTTTGCGCAGCAAAAGCGAAGTGAGCTTGATAAAGGTTTGACCTTTATAGTATGACAGTGAGAAAGGTTATACTCAATACTCTATTGTAGATTCTGAGAAAACTTCTCTTTAGTCGCACTAATTGGACAATTAAGGATTTGTTGGTTAATGTTGATATTAAACCATTTTGGCTAAAGAATGCAAAATGGCGTTCTTGAGTGATTCCTTCGAATAAGAGATTTGCCGTGATTTCTTTGTTTGAGAAGTTTATTCTAGAATGGCCTTAGAGTTTGTATTCTGCTAAGATCACAGTTTGATATACTAGCTTATGGAGCCTATTGTAGACTCAGATAAGCTTTCCAGAAATCCATGTTCTCTATTTTTGATATCACTCATATTGTCTAGTTTATCGAAGTATAGAGAATACGTATTTGTCAGTAGGGTTAGTGGGAACATACAAATTTCTTTCTAGTATTATATATCCTAAGTCTTCTTTTCTTCGTGTTAGCAGTGTGAGCAGTCACTTTTATATTTGATATAAGGTTTATATAAGATATAAAACTAAGAGACTTGTGAGATAATCTCATTAGTCGCATATTAGATATGATCTAATAAAGGACACAATAGGACTATTTGTATTGTCCAGTTAGTATAACTGTTTGACAGTAACGTGTCTTTTATATATATAGTGTTCATCTTTCGTAAAGGATGATTCATTTGTCAAAAGAGAGATTGATTGGAATGTCTAGTCAATCTTATACATCATAGGATGATGACATAATGAATACTATTGTAGGCACTGCATTTTTGCATGTAAGTCCCGATGATGAGCCTCGTGCGGAGGCACTACATTTTAAGTCGCGGGAGTAGCGGGGAACGGATTGTCGGAAGGGAAAAGTCAAGAATTGACATCTTGTTTGAATTTAATTCGCTTGTTTAGCTTCGGTTTGCTCGTTGGACCTCCGTTTCAAAATTATCCTTGGCCCAAAACCCCCGCAACCCACACTAAGCCAAACCTAAAACACCACAAACCCAAATAAACCATATTCCTCTATTCTCTCTTCCTTGCTCACTCTCGGCCAATACATAAATTAAACACTCACATGCCCTTCACACTTGACACACCTTCATAAGATCCAAGATACAGGCCCTAAAACCCTAAAGCCTTCACGCCATTCACTCTCCACTAAGACTTCAACTACCTCCTCCACGTTGAAACCATATGCACAAAGCCACCACAACTCACACCTCACACACAACGACACCAAGACCTGATCACCCATCAACCTCACTCACGCCACCACCTGCCACAAACACGTTGCTGCCCACTCACGAACCATCATTCAATTCACGCAACAACCACTGCCCTTCAACACATAGCCACACAGCCTTACAAATACACCCTCCATTAACGCACCCCACTCAGCATCCAGCAACTCACGCATAAAGCCTATTTGCCTTGCCCCTCCATTAACGCGTAAAGCCCACTGCCCTGTAGCACACTCAGTTCATGCAAGCCCCTTGCTTCACGCCTTCAACAAACCACACATCCCCTACCTCTCAATCCCACATCGACCAAACAAACATCCTTCATTCAGCCCCTTCACACATAGCCCTCACTACACTAGCCTGCCGCCCTTCAAGTAACCATCTCGCCTCAAGCCTATCAACAACGCAATTCCTTCACGTTAAAGCCACAAAGCAATTATATAATTCGCACAAAGCAGCCATGACATTACTCCCTCAATATAGCCTTCACGTAAAACACCTCCCATGCAAAGCCATGCAACAGACTCCACTCACTTACCCCTCCACCAATTATTCAAACAACTAAATTACCCCTCCACCAAGCATACCCCACGTCCTTGACCTCCAATTTACCTTACCTCTCATTTTCAACAAAGTCACCTCCCTAATAAATGACCTCCCCCCTCCAAGTCAAAAGAAAACAACACATCACCCCCCATTTTCAATAAAGTCACCTCCCTAATAAATACCTCCCCCCTCCAAGTCAAAAGAACAACAACATCACCCCCCATTTTCATCAAAGCAACCTCATAATTAATAAAGGATAGCCCATAATTAATGCACACAAATTTTGCCTAAAAAATAACTCTTAGCTCCATTGAAAACCATTAGCACAAAGACATAAAAAAGACGCCATTCTCCTCTCAAGCTCTCTCACCGCCTAAGCTCCCTCAAAGACCTTTCCATCAACACATCAAACACCTCAAGCACAGCCCCTTAACTCACGCTAATTACACTTCAAGCACAGCCTAATTCACGCCAATTACCCCTTGAAAACAGCCCCCTAACACACCACTACAGCCCCTCCAAATCAGTCCCACATCACGCCCAAACTGCACCGAATCAGCCCTTGCACATCACGCCCAAACTGCAACCAAACAACCCTTGCACATCACACCCACACTGCACTCAAATAGCCCAGCAAATCACGCCATTCTGCCTCCCTAAAATGCCAGTAAATCACTGAATTCTGCATCTCAAGCAGCCTAGCAAACCACTAAAAATACTGCATCCAGAAGACTGCCGTATACAGCCCTTCAATTACCGTGAAAACAACCCAAAATTGCCCAGTTTTACCGCACAAAACCCCGCAAAACTGCCCATGTAATTACCACAAAAATGCACTAGAAACTGCCCCATAAAACTGGCAAACCACAAACCAAAACAGCCTCGCATTATCGCAAAACAGTAAGCCTATACCGCAACCAGAAACTGTAGTGAAACGGAGTAAAAACAACATCGCTCAAACATTGAAACAGTGAAGGAAAATGTTGAACCAGTGAACTGAGGAGTTGCGGAGCATCAACCCTTCCGACGGCCGTGTAACGCACTTCCGAGAGACGAAAAAGAATGTTAGACTTGAGGGCACCTTCTTTATTTATTATCCTTTGTTTTTATTTATTTAGTACTTTATTTCATATGAGTATTGTGGATTTGGGGCATGATGATTCGATGTTGATGAATGAGCGGATGAATATGGTGTTCACTCTTGTGGTATATCGAATGGAAACCGGACGTAAATTTCATAGCCGAATCTGAATGGACGGTAGTGCGGTTTTGTACTCGGGATACAATGCCACGTACTACTTGAGAGATACACGTATTTCTTTTCATCCAACCTTGTATTCGAGCATGATTTAGTCTAGTAGATTATTTAGCATGATTTTTTCTAGTATGCTATTTATTTAAGTATGATTATGATATTTCTTTATATTACTTAGTTATTTTCTTTTGCAATAGGAGTTTAATTTACATTTGTGTTAAGTGATTATTTATATATTCTTGGTATTTGAATTCAACATGCTCATTATGTGATATCGTATGTTTGTCGTTATGAGAATTTACTTTTAAATCATACAACTTATATTTAGGCTGTATATGAACTTAGATGAAGATTACTTTTGAAAATGTATGTTTGTGTAGAGACTTGGTTAAATTATTGCACAAATCTGTTCATTACAAGTGGCATAAGTAAGGGACCATTCCGAACCCAACAGTTTGAGGTCTTCCCTTGCGAGGGGTGAGTGCGGCCTTACATCATTTCCCAGTTCACACTGGGTGGCGACTTCCATTTTTTTCTCCGTTTAGTAGTCCTCTGCGGGCTACTCCGTACTCCTAACCGGGCTGCGAGCCCGGAACAGCGTCACCGATTTCTTGTTCTACAGTCTGGCGACTCCACTGGGGATAGAGAATCGGCCCCGAAATAATGTCTTGTAATGTTTGTGATTTATGTTTTAATTAACCATGTCTACAGTGGTTTGAATGGGTTTAATCAAAGGCATTATTAAGGCTAGGTGATGGTTTGGTGTCTTCCTTCATTCACTACCTTTCTATAAGGAAAAGCTGTGAAGGTACCTGGATAATCATTCACCCGTAGCTCACTGTGAGAGACAAATTTGGAGGACTTGTTGTTTATTCCTGTCACCAAGGCGATAAGAGCCTAAGAGGCTTGGGTATTTAAGAGAGTTCGCTCCACCCTCCCTCTGTGGAATCTACAATAGGAAATCCATTTGACAGTTAGTCACATACCATAACATGTTGGCACGTACCGTAAGGTATAAAAAAGGTGCGCTCACTTGGTCGTTCGAACCCTTGAGTGGGAGTCCTAGTTGTGGGCAATCCTTCATCAGCATGAGCCTTTTTTTACACTCTTGAGACCTATATGTGAACCATAGTTGTATGACCCATATAAATTATTTCTTTATGTTTGTGTTTAGGACCATCATCATTTGGATTCAGTTGGACCTCTTGTCAAGAGATATGAACTTGTTGGGCCATTTAAACTGGGACAAGTTCGTGTCCTTTGACAATTGGGCCAAATCTTCTGAAATGCCGATGGGCCATTTTGTGTTTAGGCCTCTTATTATTTGAAGTTGTCTAGCCATGTTATCGCAAAAGTATAAACTTGTTGGGCCTTTTCAACTGGGACAAGTTTACATTGCGCAATAGTATGATTAAATATTTTAAAATGATAATGGGCCAACTGGTGTATAAATCTTAATGATCTTATATATTTCATGCATTACACATGTACATACTTACATGCAGTTTGAAAAAAGACACCATAGATTCCCTTTGGGTTAGGGAAGAGGGAAGACTCATCAAAAGGCCATTTACAATATGAGTGAATCAGTTAACGAGGGGTCACGTATGGACCAGCTTGAAGCCAATCTCACCAAGTTACTGAGCACTGCAAGTATTGACCATCACTGTGTCTAATATAGCTGCGCCCCGTGCTGGGGGAAGTTCTGAGAATGAGAGGCGTGAAGAGCCTCGAACAGGGTGAATGATGATATTCCTATCTTTGATGATGATATGGCCGAGTATGCCGCTGGGAAGATAGTCGGGTCTCAGGCTGAGATACATAAACTTCGTGATAAAGTGGAGTCAGTTACCCGTAAACTAAAGGGTAAGCATGATGACTTACTGGACTATGAGGCGATGACCTTTGAGGAGCAGTTACCAGCTCAGTTTAAGATGATCGACATAGCCAAATTCAACGGGAATGGGGACTCGAGGGTCCATCTCCGACAATATGTCTCAGTAATGAGTTCAGTGGGCTTATCACAATGCCAAGTTTAGAAGATGTTTGGGATGTCTCTTGAGGGGGCACCCGTGGTGTGGCACGATAGCCTTGAAAGAAAGTTAAGGAAGATTGGAGGGAACTGGCAGAAGCTTTTGTAAAATAGTATATTACAGATTTAGAGATTGACTTGTCACTCCGCGATTTGGAGAACACCATGCAGAAGCCGGATGAGAGTTTCAAAGAATATGTAGATCGCTGGAGGAGCAAACTTCTGAAGATGCAGACTCGGACTTCGGAGAAGGACCAGATCAAAATGATCATCAAGGGCACCAAACCCTCTATTTGTGGTAAGCTGAGAATGATGACTTCGATAATTGGCGATTTTCGACAGTTGAGGGAGACTGTTATGGATATCGAAGAAGAAGAAGAAGCGAAGAATATAAAGTTTTATGGCATGAACAGAAGGACTGTCGGAGGACCGTCAGGTGCCAAACCTATTTCTGCTGAGGTTGCTGCCATTAAAAATAGACGTTTTTCTAACCTGGGTAGGCCCTTGTCCAAAGTGCTTGAGAAGTTGACAAGGCAGGGACTCCTAAATCCCTTGGAACCTAAACCACTCCCAAATCCTCCCCCACCAAACCTCAATATGAGCCGTTATTGTCACTTCCACCAACAACACGGCCATGACACTGACAGCTGTGTCCGCCTTAGGCACGAAATCCAAGACCTAATTGACTCCCGTAAAATTCCTGACCCTGAGAAAGAACAGCCAAACACACACCGTAACCTCCTGCATAACTACCACTTTGTCCCCCCGCCTACCTACATGATTAACTCTGGCCTACTAGAAGACCTTGTCCTCCAAACATTTGACCACCAAGCCTTTTGTCTGGGGATTTGGGATAGCAACAGTGAAGATGAAATGGAGCAGAAGAAGAATTTTTTGGAGGACTTTTCCAGCATTGATGAGGAAGAAGTGAAGGGAATGACCTATATTGGGCGCTTTTATGTGATACTACAGAAAAATGGGAAGGAAGTATTGACAGAAGGTAGAGAAGTGGCGGAGAATATAGAGAATGCTGAGGGAGATGCAGTGCTACAGCAGTTGAAGAGGACCCGGGCCCAGGTCTGCATCTGGGAATTGTTATGTTCATCACAGGAGCACAGGCGGGCCATGGTTGAAGCCTTGAATAATATAGTAGTGCCAGAGGATGCCAACCCCGTAATGTTTGTCGGATCAGTGCAAAGAGAAGCTCTGCAGATGATAACCTTTTTTCTGAGGAGGAACTCCCCGCTGAGGGAAGGAACCATAATAGACCTTTATTCATCAGAGCCGAAGTGAAGGGCAAGAAGACATCTTGTGTGATGGTGGATGTTGGTTCGTCCATTAATGTGTGCCCTTTGAAGATTTTGGCAAGGCTAGGTATGAAGCCGGCAGATCTGAGTCCCTCCAATATGACTATCAAGGCTTATGATGATAGCAAGCGAGGAGTTGAGGGTACTTTTTCCACGATGGTCAAAGTGGGCCCAATTGAGGATGAGGTTGAGTTTACAGTACTGGATATCCCGGCCACTTTTGCTCTGTTAGTAGGAAGGCCGTGGTTTCACAAGCTTGGGGGCGTGCCCTCCACTCTACATCAAGTTATCAAATTCCCGTACGAATGAGAGATTGTCACCATTCGAGCTGAGATAGACAATGATGTGGCCGCTTTGGAAATACAACCTTTTACAAAGTTCCAAGTGTCAGCAACTTTGGAGGAGTGGGTGGATCCTAAGGTGTCTAAGATCATGGAGAAGATGAAGTTTGAGCCGGGTAAAGGTTCAACATTGCCAAACTTTAAGGGGCAGACTACCCGGAGGGTTTAGGATACAAGTCTAACGAGGAAAAGCCAAAGGCTAGGAAGAAGGGTTGAAGCTGATAGAATGCTTTGTAAAGGATTCAAGGTATCAGGGAGAGCCTGAACGGTAGAGGTCAACGGGATCATGGTGCCCGGATTTGAGATCTTTCAGGATATACTGGGTGAGAAGCCACTGACGGAAGAAGTTGCGAAGGAAGAAGATAAATGGGAGGAAGAGCTGATGACACTGGAGAGCCTGACCCTTGAGGAGAATGTGGAAACTGAGAAAGACCCAGCTGTGGGAGATGAAGCATCTGTGGAGGATGAAGATGTTTATCTCTATGATCTATTTGAATGTATTCATGCATCTGCTAGCAATAAAGACGTTCATTTCACTTACTTGCCTGAGTCTCTCAATTTGCATGACTTGAGTATATTTGACATCAACTCGACCAAAACAAACACATTCAACTTTTGTACGCTTGAAATTCCCAAGGAGATTTTAATTGCGAGTGAAGTTACCACCGAAAAGCGGAATAATTTAGAAGGGATGTTAGTCAAATATGCTAAATTATTCGCTTGGTCTTATGAAGACATGCCTGGGGTAGACAGAAGTATCGCCCAGTACATAATACCGACTTATCCAAAAATGAAGCCGGTAAAGCAGAAACCCAAAGAATGAGACTTCAGTGGGCCGAGAAAGTCAGAGAGGAAGTCAAGAAGCAGATAGATGTGGGATTTCTAGAAGTGGTAAATTACCCCGAGTGGTTGGCTAACATTGTACCAATACCAAAGAAAGACGGGAAAGTCAGAATGTGCGTGGATTACAGAGATCTCAACAAGGCTTGCCCAAAGGATGATTTTCCTTTACCCCATATAGATGTACTAGTTGACAGTGCGGCTTTATCTGCCATGTACTCATTTGCGGATGGATTCTCAGGATATAACCAGGTTCTTATGGCTGAAGAAGACAAGCGTAAGACTGCCTTTGTCACAGAATGGGGTACATATAGCTACAAGGTGATGCCGTTTGGGCTTAAGAATGCAGGAGCCACTTACCAGCGGATGGCTACCACATTATTCCACGACTTGATGCATAAAGAGATCGAGGTATATGTGGATGACATGATGGTAAAGTCAGAGACGAGAGGTGGACATATAGAAGCACTTGAGAAGTTCCTTCAGTGAGTCGACAGATACAACTTATGATTAAACGCCAAGAAGTGTGTGTTTGGGGTAACGTCAGGAAAGTTGTTAGGCCATACAGTGGGAATGAGAGGATTAGAAGTAGACCCTGAGAAGATCAAGTCAATTACTAAGATGCTGGCACCGAAGACAAAGAAAGAAAGTTAGAGAATTCCTTGGGAAAATTCAGTACATCAGTCGGTTCATTGCCAAGTTGACATCGATATGTGAACCTATTTTCAAATTGCTGAGGAAGGACCAGCCAGTGAAATGGAATGAGCAGTGTCAGGAAGCCTTCGACAAGATCAAAGAATATTTAGTGAATCCTCCTGTTTTGAGACCTCCGAGACCAGGCAAGCCCTTGGTACTGTATTTGGCTATTGAACCTAAAGTACTGGGGGCGATGATGGTACAAGCAGATGAGGCGGGGGTAGAGTATGCAGTCTACTATCTCAGTAAGAAGATGCTTCCGTACGAAGCCCGTTACCAGGAAGTAGATAAGATCTGTTTGGCAGTGGTGTGGGCGTCCAGGAAATTGCGCCATTACTTCCAATCCTACAAAATCCAAGTGGTAGCAAAGGAGAATCTTTTGAAATATCTGCATTCAGTGCCTTCACTAGTTGGGAAGTTAGGCAGATTGTTGGTGTTGCTGACAGAGTTTGATATTGAATACCTCACTTCTAAAGTAATCAAGGGGCGAGTCGTGGCAGAGTTCTTGGCATTACAACCGATAGAAGGAGATCAATACAAGTTTGAGTTCCCAGACGAGTAGATCTAAGCTATTACAGTTCAAGGATGGAAGATGTACTTTTACAGAGCAGTAAACTGCAAAGGAGCCGGAATTGGAATTGTGATAGTAACTCCCGAAGGAGAAACTTTGCCTATGTCAAAAAGATTGACGTTCGGAGTAACCAATAACATGGCTGAGTATGAAGCATGTGCCTTTGGATTGACTGCATTGATAACTTTGAAGGCTAAGAATGTTGAGGTCTACGAGGACTCGATGTTGGTAGTCAGACAGATGCAATGAGAGTGGGAGTTGAAAGAAGAACGGTTGAAACCCTACTTGTTCCACCTCAGAAACCTGGCACAGGCTATCCCTGTTGGGTTTCTAATATGTCCCAAGATCTATTCAGCAAGAAACATGTGTGAATACAACAATGAAGAATGGCAGAATCATACTTACATTGAACGGTTATGCGATGCGAGGAACGACAAAAATCTTCAAGTCTTTTGCTCTATGATGCTCACGTTTTGGGCTCCATTTTTGTCTTCCATTTTCGGTCCTTCAAGCTCCAAGCTTGGTGTGCATTCCATGCCCACGGGTTAGTTTCCCTATCACCTTCGCAAGACCCCGAATGTGTGCTAGCACCTTCGAATTTTGCCACAAAATTCCCTTAGCTTCTTCTACAACTCTCGGCAATAGCAGAAAATTAGGAGAATAAAATGTGGCCTTGGCCGAGAGAGAGAGAGATAGGGAGAGAGAGTGTAGCTTTTGTAATTGATTTCAAAAATCAATTAATGATAACCAAAAGTGAATTTGGTAATAGTCATTCAAAACTTTCAAAATGGAGTGTAAATCAAGCATCCACCAACTTCACAAAACCCATCACAAAAAAGCAACTTTAAAGTGACAAGTGATGTGACATGTGAAGTGACATGTGGGCCCCACTCGATTCCAAATGCGAGTGGGCCCGCAAACACTCCCGGGCTCAGGTTCGCTAATTCGGAATTAACGAATTTTTCGTTACGACGTAATTAAATCAAATTTAATTAAATAATTGTGCCTAGCAAAATTACTATTCACGTCGCTAACGAATTAATTCTAAATTAACTCGTTCACCCGAAATAAAATCTAATTTTAATTCCGCGTCAAAATCCAATTTCTTATAATATATCGAATATATTATTTTTTCGATTAATTCCAAATTAATCGTTCTCTCTCTTTGAATAATATTTTATCCCAGATAAAATATCTCCGTAATTAATCCTAGATTAATTTTCTCTCTATTATAATTAATCCCAGATTAATAAAGTGCGAGTCATACGTCATCGGTGAATCTTTGGGAAGCGACCCATGAGATCCCTGGATATGTTGGCAGTAAATCCGGTCGTCGGACAATCCTAACACGTACGTACCTAGTATTATGTTTTTACCTATTTACAAGACATGGTTGGCTTCTAGCAAAGCACCGTGCCTACCCAATTCTCCATAAATATTCTTACTGGAATATGTGATCTATATCAGGCGTATTATACGTAGTATTACGTATTACGATCCAGTATCGGATGTCACGTGCTAGGCCTGAGGGTGGAATTGTGTCTGCCTCATACGAAGCACATATCGGATCTTTGGTAACTAATCTCTATAATCGGATAATCATGACCTAGTCATATTATCCCGATGACTGCAGTACAAAAGAGCACTAGTTTCGTATCCTACGTGATCATCATCTCCACTATGACTAGAGTGATACTTCCGTCTTGACATCACACCCAATACATTATGATTATCAATATACCCAGAAAAGGCGTACACAGAACCTGTTAAAGCCCTGGATGACCAAAACCAAAGTATATTGATTGTCGCAAATATTAGCGATGCAAGTCTCAGGTTAAGACAAAATACACCTACCCTGATTCAGACTTCCATAGACACATAGTCATACTACCAATGGAATTCTGAGGGGTCTATCCAGAACGAAGCTGTTTCTGTACCATCGGTAAACACAACCTCCTATTACACTTGCATGAGTATCCTATACCCAAATATATGAGAACTATGTTGTTATGCTCCCACAAGGCGCACAAGTGTAATACTAGTCTTTTACGCATTATCGATATCCAATCTCGATAATACTCCGACTAGGGATATTTAATGATTAAAACTTCGTGGATTGATACTATCTCATATCATCTCAATCCGGAACTAATCATAAGGACCTTTTATCATTTATACATCTTGGTAATCTAATTAGAAATGATAAAAGAGGAATTTCCTTTTTCACATAGTTAATTTGTTCAACAACACCATGATCTGTATAAATAGTGATGCTATGGGTCATAATTGTCCAACAATCTCCCACTTGGCCTATAGCCAATCACTCAAGTGTCCTACACCCGAACTATGTACGGTTCGCTCAAATTTCTGCTGAGAAAATACTTTCGTCTGTGGATTTATATGGTTATCATCTGATGCGATTTATTCGATTATCACATCGCCACGATGTATGATCCGAACGAATCAGATGAATATTTGAAGTATATATATGGATCGTTGATGAGACCATTAATTCTTTAAGCCTGTGTTATAGCCTAGCTCAGCTGCTAACAGAACTATTCCTAATCTAATTAGCATTATTATCGATCCAAAAGGCTTTTATTGCTGCCTCAACTAACAGCGCAATAAACCCCCGCTTTGTGTTGTTTATTCGGCAACAGTAATCTGGCTTGGAATATTTCCAGCTCACTGTTCCGTTATTCAAACTGTAATAGTACCGTTGTTACGACTTATAATCGTTATTATCGGTTAGACAACTTGCATGCAGTGAACCCAGTCACTTCAAGTTCAAGTTCCTTCTCCATAGTATAAGAAAGCATCCTTAGTTCATCTAGATACTAAAGGATGTTCTTATACACATCAGTGACCATCACTTGGATTGGCCTGATTGTGACTCCATAATGCTCAAGAATATGAGACATCAGGTCGCATACATTTATTTCATGTACGAGTTCTGGGAGAGTGTTAAAAACTTTAAATCTATCTCAGTAGGTTGAATTTTTCTAAGGTCCCAAGATCAAACAAGCAATGAAAATCATGCATGAATACATCAACGAGGTAGCGGAATACTCACATTGATCGGTTGAGTGTCGATTTGGAGACGAATCAAGGCCAAAACGCACTGCCTTGCTCACCCCACTGCAGCAGCCCACTGCCCTGCAAAACAGAAAGTGAGTGTCAAAACGGAGCTCCTAGCTCCGTCGATGGATCCCGTCTCATGGTCGAACTTCCCTACCACCTTCGCAAGACTTGTAAGTGTGCTAGCACTTGATTTCTCACCATGAAAACCACTCTTGCTTCCCTATGTCACGCCAAAACGGTTCAAACCAGTGAAGATAGCTTTTTGTTTGTGTGAGAGAGATGAGAGAATTTGAGAGAAAATGTGTTAAGTTATTAAAATGATTTACCAAAAATCAATTTATATTTATGCCATAATATATATTAAATTAATAATAAAATTATGACACAAAACATGCAATGGCTTAGAGTGTCAAACACTCATTTCCATGCAATAATTGAGTGCATTGTACACTATCTACATGCATACATTGAGTGCATTGTACACTATCTACATGCAATGCATTAGAA
Organism: Zanthoxylum bungeanum; assembly: GCA_019454045.1. NCBI lineage: Eukaryota > Viridiplantae > Streptophyta > Magnoliopsida > Sapindales > Rutaceae > Zanthoxylum > Zanthoxylum bungeanum. Next base: position 137,204 of record SKCR01044618.1, read on the forward strand.
TGACATGTGTCATGTGGGCCCCACACGTTTCCAAATGAAAGTGGGCCCACGTGCACTCACGCGTTCGGGTTCGATATTTCCGAAATACCGAGCTTACGTCGCGACGTTAATTCAATCGAATAATTGCGGCTACGAAATTATTATTTACGTCGCTAACGAATTAATTCTAAATTAACTCGTTTGCCCGAATTAAAATCTAATTTTAATTCCGCGTCGAAATCTAATTTCGATTAATATATCGAATATATTAATTACGATTAATTCCAAATTAATCGTTCTCTCTCTCTAGACGATATTTTATCCCGATAAAATATCTCCGTAATTAATCCTAGATTAATTTTCTCTCTCTTCTATATAATCCCAGATTATTCAAGAGTGCGAGTTGTGCGTCATCGGTGGATTATCGGGAAGCGACCCATGAGATCCCCGGATAATCTGGCAGTAAATACGGTCGTCGGAGTATCCGAATCACGTACGTACCAAGTACTACGTTCTACCGATTTACGAGACAAGGTCGACTCCTAGCAAAGCACCAAGTCTACCTAATTCTCCAGACATATCCATTAAAGAATATTAAGATCTGTATCAAGCGTAGTATACTAATGTATTGTGCATATTGGCCCAGTATCGGATAGTCACGTGCTAGGGCTGGATAAGTGTCTGCCCCGTCCGAAACACATATCGGATGTCTAGTAACTAGTCTCTATAATCGGATATTCATGACCTGGTCATAATATCACGATTGGATGCGCATCTCTTAAGAGCACTAATACCGTATCCTGCGTGACATCATCTCCACTATGACTGGAGTGATACTTCCGTCTTGACATCACATCCAATACACTACGACTCTCTGATAAACCCAGAAGTGGTGTACGCAGAACCGGTAAAGCCTGTACCACCAAACCAAAGTATATCGATTGTCGTAAGTATTAGCGATGTAAGTCTCAGGTTAAGACTATACACACCTACCTTGATTTCGGCCTCCCATAGACACATAGTCATAATACCAATGGGATTCCGAAGGGTCTATCCAGAGCGAAGCTGTTTCCCGTACCATCGGTGAAACACGACCTCCTATCGCACTTGCACAAGTATCCAATACTTATATATATGAGAACTATGCCGTTGTGCCCTCACAACGCACACAAGTGCAATACTAGCCTATTCCGCATTATCGATGTCCAGTCTCGATAATACTACGGCTAGGGATATTTAATGATTAATCCTTCGTGGACTGATACTGTCTCATATCATCTCAATCCAGGAACTAATCATAGGGACCTCTCTTCATTTATATATCTATGGTGATCTAATCACAAATGATGAGAGTGCAATTTCCTTGTCACATAGTTAATTTGCTACAACAACACAATGATCTGTGCAAATAGTGACGCTATGGGTCATTTTGTCCAACAATCTCCCACTTGGCACATAGCCAGTCACTCAGTGTCCCACACCCGAACTATGTACGGTTCGCTCAAATTGCTGAGGAAAAGTTTTCGTCAGCGGATTTGTTCGATTATCGTTTGACGCGATTTATACGATCATCACATCGCCACGATGTATGATCCGAACGAATCAGATGATATAGAAGTATATATCTGGATCGTCGATGAGACCTTTAATTCCTTAGCTTGTGCTGACGCCTAGCTCAGCTGCTAACAGAACTATATCTAATCTAATTAGATTTACTTTCGACCAAAAGGCTTCTATTGCTGCCTCAGCTGCAGCAATAATCCGCATTTGTTGTTTATTCGGCAACAGTTATCTTGCTTGGAAGATTTCCAGCTCACTGTCCCGTTTTTCAAACTTTATAGTACCGTAGTATTTAATCGTTTGGAAACTTGCTGCAGTGATCCCAGTCACTTCAAGTTCTCCTTCTCCATAGTAAAAGATAGCATCTTTAGTTCTCAGAGATACTACAGATGTTCTTAACTTCAATCCAGTGACTATCACTTGGATTGACCCGATTGTGACTCCATATGCTCGAAGCGTATGAGACACCAATACAAGTACATTTTAAATGTACAATTTCCCAGAGAGTGTTAACAACTCCAAATCTATCCCAGTAGATCTTTATTCCTTGAATAAAGGTTGTTACTCCCCAGAATTCTACGGAGAATTTCTATTGAAAGAATATCTATGAAAGCCAAGCTTTCACCAATTGCTTTATGGGAATTTCACTGTCAGTGCGCTCTCCCACTAACCTCCTTATATACACAAGAATTATTTCGTTTTGAGTCAAATCATAAACCATTATGATTATTTCAAAACGTCAGTTCCAAGAACCTTATGCTTGCATTGATCCAAACATGGATCGAATAACCCGCAAACCTTGTTTGTCGGTTATACAAAATCGTCAGGATGTTGTAAACATCCTCCAAAAGGTTTCCTTTTCAGGAAAGCGATTTTGATTTGTAACTGACATATTTCATAAATGAAATATACAGTTATCAACAAGCATCTTCAAAATGGATTTACCATGGCAACAGGTAAAAGGTTGAACCGTTATTAACACAATGTTGATAACGATACCTTTTCGTCAAAAGCCTAGCTTTGTACGTTGGTATGTTGCCTTCCATGTATGTCTTCCTTGAAGACGTTTAATGTACCATAGGCACAATGCCTTGTGGTACAACAACTAGTATCCAAATAGTTGTTATACATGGAATCCATTTCGGATTCATGGCACTTTGCCATAACAGGGAGTCGATACCTTGTATCACTTCCTCAAAACGTAGTCGGATGGTACACCTCCATAAGATTGACATCTTTATGAGGTTAGATCAGAAACCCATACCCTAGGTTGTTTTCTGACTCTATCCGATCTACGAGTTTCTTGTGTATTTGAAGATTAATGGTATAGTTTCATCATAGATGAACTATTTGTGTTCCATTAAGGACTTCGTGCCTTGAACAGTATTACTCCGATTTTCATCGAGTATCACTATCCTCCCACTGACCACTGCATATCGGTATTCCTCTCAGGAAAACCGCATGGTGAGCAACAATCACATTGTTCTCATGTGGATTTATAAGTACTATACTTAAGGTTTCCCTTAGGATAACCTATATTGGCACTTATCCAATTTGGGTCTTTAGTTTGGTATCATCCAAACGTTATGCCTGGCATACCCAAATTATCAGGAATGAGAAACCCGTTTCTTCCCTGTTCATATCCTATATGATATCTGTCAAACAGATTTTATGGAACCTTATTCTAAATAAGTTTTGCACTGTTAATACATATCCTGTAGAAGGAAATAGTAGCTCAGAGCGACTCGTGATAAACCTTATCATGTCCAACAAAATTCGGTTTAGTTCAGACACACCGTCTAACTGACGTGTCTCGGGAGGAGTCCTCACATGAAAGAACACCGTACTCTTTCATTTAATATGAAACTTACTGCTTAAGTATTTTCCATTTCGGTCTTACCGTGGCGGAATAACACTATAGCCGATCTGTTTGTTTTCTTCGTGTCGAAACTTCAAAAGTTTCCGATCTGTGTTCTTCAAAAGAAACACATAACCACAACGTGATGCTACATCCGTTAAGGTCACGAAATATTCATGTTCACATCTAGCCTAGCTAGATATGGGCCCACTTATTCACCATGAATAGGGCTAACAGATCGGTGGCCCTTTTACTATTACCAAGTAAATAGTATTTTAGGTATTTAACCTAATAAACTAGATTCGTAGACCTTATTTGAATAGTCAAATCAGTCCTAGTACCCACTCTTCAAAGTGTGGATATACGAGTCTTGTTTAATTGTGTCCTAGACAACAATGCCACAAATAAGTCTCCATTGATCAAATCAATTTGAGCTATTTATTTGTCATTTTATATGTTTGAGATTTTATTATATTCAAAATATAAATTCTGTTATTTACATCCAATGTATTTATCTCAGTATCATCTTTATATAATGAAACACTTTAGTGTTCTAGAATATAAAGGTTTTATCCGCATCGGATTAAACACTGATATAGAGATAATGTCTCTAGTCAAACTAGTTACATTATAACATTTCCTAATTTAAGTACATACCCAAAGGGTAGTTCCTAAACTTAGGTATCTACGGTCGAAACAGCGACTTTCGTCCCGTTTCCAATTCGCAGAGAAATCTCGGCTTGAAGCCAGTATCCAGCTCACAGCGGATTCTGAACGTCAATACATATATGTATTATGTACCACACTAAGTATTTAAAATCCAATTTCAATACTAGTAGTAAACATAACTTTGACAAATATTTTTAAAGTTAGAGCCTCGCCCTATCTTTAATTCCTTCGTGTCTTCCATATCCAAATGGTAGTCACTTTGGGATATGTCAATTATCTTTTCAATATTCACAAACCTTTGGCCAAGCCTTGGGTTTTCGGAATATCGAAATGATGTGCACCTTGTGCTACATGCCCAATTGCAAACTTTGACTTTTCTCCACTAGAATAGTCAATTAATTGCAATTTAATACTTTTAAATCTAAAGATAGATTTATTATAAGTATATTAATTAAGCACTAAAGTCATCATCACATAAATCTTCCAAAGACTTTATGCTCTACTATTTGCTTAATATGGGCTTAGTCATAATAAGTTATTTTATCAAATAAATTAACCTATTATTAATTCCCATTGAAATTAAAATAAATCATTTAAAACATTTAATCCAAGGATTATATATTTTAAATATTCAACTTTTCAATTCTTTTTGATTTCAATAGTCCAACTATTTAATCAATTTAATAAGGTACTATTTATTATAATGATTACAATAATCCAATTATTTAATCAACTATAATTTTAATATTGATTACTATAATCCAATTATAAAATCAACTATCATTTAATTCAATTATATTGATTACTATAATCCAATTATAAAATCAACTATATATTGAATGAGTTTGTATATAGTCCAACTATATATATTTTTAAAACAACATAAAATATTAGTCCAACTAATACTTTTGATTAATATGACGAGTAAAATAAGATGAGCGCGTTTAGCGAGTATTCGAACGAATGTTGCAAATTCAATACTTGCCTCCCACTATTTTTCGTCGAGCCTCTAACCCTCTGTCGAGTACTCGGGAAACCGTGTTTCCTAGTGGGCTAGGATCCCGTTAAATATCACACAATCTTGACTTTGGCCAACAAATTGTATGATAATTAACTAGGTAGATCTCGAAGATCAATTGGATCTCATCCAACTCCTAGATCCAGTAGGTGGACATCCAAGTCCCAAACATATATCTTATATATGCCTATTATCGAATATATATACCCTAACCTTTTTCCTCTGAATCAACTAGGCCTTGGCTTTGGCACAACAAACCTAGTGATCCCAGTCAAGCGCGGACCCATTGACATGGAAGCTTCGTAATCAATGTCAATGGACAAGAAGTGGTCTTGACTTTGGCCAACAAACCACAACTTGGACACGACACCGATATGGAACAAAGCCTCGTGATTAAAACACATCTTTGACGGACAAGGGCTTGACTTTGGCCAACAACCCCTGCCAATCTCGGATCTTGAGTAAGAATCACTCAATGGAAGGAAAATAAACGCTTGATATTTAACGAGGGTTTTTCGCGTGCAAATTGGCTACCAATTTAATTATCTTTGTTAAGGTCTCATCATCATACACCCTTAAACATGCATTCTAAATACATAATAAAGCGAGTATGAAAATAAATAATAATGATATGCGGATGGATACTTAACACATTGATCCTAGATCAAATCTCTCCCTTTCTCACTCAAGCTAGCACTTGTACTACTTCTACCCCCGTTACACTACACTTCTAAAGAAACCTCATATACATAGAGGGGAATAGGTGAGAAGAGAATACAAAGAGAAAGAAGGTGATAAGGCTGGACACGCAGGTCCAATTTAATAAATCGAATTTATTACAACAATTTCTAAAATTGCCCACCCGACTAATATCCATCCGATATACATTATTCATTCAACACAACCATATTCACACACATAAGCATGCTATCAATCAATCTAATCAAATTAATTAATCTGATAATTAAGTGATCATCCAATGTTCAAACAACGATTTGATTTTGTTCGAGTCAAACTCGTTTTTGCGAATAAGTACTTAAAGTACGAATTCATGAATTAAATTAAACTACATCATTAAATCTAATTTAACATGTATTTAATACTAATTCACTATTCAATTCCAAATTAAATATTACACTTTTATTTAATAAACCTTTTACGATTTAAATTCCAAATCTAATCGTAACGCGTCTCAAAGACCGATTAACGTCCAACGTCAATTCAATTAAAGTCCAATGGGCTTTTGATTGATTTCTTAAGGCGTGGACTTTTGGTCAACTCGGGTCAAACCGATAACCAAAGTCCAATCCGGGATTTACCCCATAAGCCCATAAATCAATCTTGGCCCATTAGGCCCAATTGAACTTTAAAGGTTCATTAAGTCGCATTTGGGCTTTATGGTCAAGGTTTTGGGCCCAATTGGATCCAATCCATTTGGCCTAAACCAAACTTGATAAATCAAGCCCAATAGGCCCAATTACAACTTTAAATTCTAATTCCCAAAATTAGGCCCAATTAATTAAACCAAAAATCCAATTTCACAATTTAATTACCAAAGTGCATTATATGATTAATCAACTAAATCAACATTTCCAAACACCAAATTAGTCCAATTAATCATACTTAATTCATTATCACATGTCAAACACACATAATGAAAAATCAAACCCATTAACATGCTTTAAAGGTCTCTCGGCCAAGGAGTGATTTCATGTCCATTCGGTTTCAATCCATTAATCCGCAATCGACATTAATAACATATCCCGAATGATTTCCAATACATCCATTATCAAAATCAAAATCAATTACCAAGACATTAGGGCATATTACCAATTCGGCCAAGGTAAGATTTTGGGGATTTTGTCCAATTCGAAATCCAATCCAATTCGATTCAAATTAACATCAACCTAATCGATTCTAACTCATCAAATGAATTAAAATCAAAAATCCAAGATCCAAAATTCAATTTACATTCGGCCAAGGCATAATTTTGGGGAAAATAATTCCAAATCATTTTTCATCAAATTAGTCCAACCAAAATGAATTAAACATGTTATAGCATACATACTTAAACAAGCAATTTATTCAAATCATGCTCAACAAAATTTACCCAAATTTTAAGCCCTACATTTTTCATGCTTGCAACATTAGCTCTTGATGCCATTGTTGAATTTTTCTAAGGTCCCAAGATCAAACAAGACATGAAAACATGCGTGAATACATCAACGGAGGTAGCGGAATACTCACATTGATCGGTTGAGTCGATTTGAGACGAATGAAGGCCAAAAACGCACTGCCTTGCTCCCCCACTGCAGCAGTCCACTGCCCTGCAAAACAGAAATTGAGTGAGAAACGGAGCTCCAAGCTTCGTCGGATGGATCCCGTCTCATGGTCGAACCTCCCTACCACCTTCGCAAGACTTGTAAGTGTGCTAGCACTTGATTTCTCACCATGAGAAACCACTCTTGCTTCCCTATGTTCACGCCAAAACTGGTTCAAAACCAGTGAAGATAGCTTCTTGTTTGGGGTGAGAGAGAGAGAGAATTTGAGAGAAAATGTGTTAAGTTATTAAAATGATTTACCAAAAATCAATTTATATTTATGCCATAATATTATTAAATTAATAATAAATTATGACACAAAACATGCAATGGCTTAGAGTGTCAAACACTCATTTCCATGCAATAACATTGAGTGCATTGTACACTATCTACATGCAAAACATTGAGTGCATTGTACACTATCTACATGCATGCATTAGAATGACATGTGTCATGTGGGCCCCACACGTTTCCAAATGAAAGTGGGCCCACGTGCACTCACGCGTTCGGGTTCGATATTTCCGAAATACCGAGCTTACGTCGCGACGTTAATTCAATCGAATAATTGCGGCTAGCGAAATTATTATTTACGTCGCTAACGAATTAATTCTAAATTAACTCGTTTGCCCGAATTAAAATCTAATTTTAATTCCGCGTCGAAATCTAATTTCGTTAATATATCGAATATATTAATTACCGATTAATTCCAAATTAATCGTTATCTCTCTCTCTAGACGATTTTATCCCGGATAAAATCTCCGTAATTAATCCTAGATTAATTTTCTCTCTCTTCTATATAATCCCAGATTATTCAAGAGTGCGAGTTGTGCGTCATCGGTGGATTATCGGGAAGCGACCCATGAGATCCCCGGATAATTGGCAGTAAATACGGTCGTCGGAGTATCCGAATCACGTACGTACCAAGTACTACGTTCTACCGATTTACGAGACAAGGTCGACTCCTAGCAAAGCACCAAGTCTACCTAATTCTCCGGACATATCCATTAAAGAATATATAAGATCTATCAAGCGTAGTATACTAATGTATTGTGCATATCGGCCCAGTATCGGATAGTCACGTGCTAGGGCTGGGGCTGGATAAGTGTCTGCCCCGTCCGAAACACATATCGGATGTCTGGTAACTAGTCTCTATAATCGGATATTCATGACCTGGTCATAATATCACGATTGGATGCGCATCACTTAAGAGCACTAATACCGTATCCTGCGTGACATCATCTCCACTATGACTGGAGTGATACTTCCGTCTTGACATCACATCCAATACACTACGATTCTCTGATAACCCAGAAGTGGTGTACACAGAACCGGTTAAAGTCCTGACCACCAGACCAAAGTCTATCGATTGTCGTAAGTATTAGCGATGTAAGTCTCAGGTTAAGACTATACACACCTACCTTGATTTCGGCCTCCCATAGACACATAGTCATAATACCAATGGGATTCCGAGGGGTCTATCCAGAGCGAAGCTGTTTCCCGTACCATCGGTGAAACACGACCTCCTATCGCACTTGCACAAGTATCCAATACTTATATATATGAGAACTATGCCGTTGTGCCCTCACAACGCACACAAGTGCAATACTAGCCTATTCCGCATTATCGATGTCCAGTCTCGATAATACTACGGCTAGGGATATTTAATGATTAATCCTTCGTGGACTGATACTGTCTCATATCATCTCAATCCAGGAACTAATCATAGGGACCTCTCTTCATTTATATATCTATGGTGATCTAATCACAAATGATGAGAGTGCAATTTCCTTGTCACATAGTTAATTTGCTACAACAACACAATGATCTGTGCAAATAGTGACGCTATGGGTCATTTTGTCCAACAAGTAGATCTTTATCCTAGAAATAAGGTTATTTCTATTCTCCAAGAATTCTAACGGAGATTTTTCATGAAAGCCAAGCTTTCACAGATTGTATTATGGGAAATATCATTTCAAGAAATGACATATTATCATTTTTAGGACAATTCACTATCAGTGAGCTCCCACTAACCTCCTTATATACACAGAATCATTTTCATTTTTTTTGAATTAAATCATACACAATTATGATTACAATCAAAACGATATCGTTCCAAGAACGCAATACTTTGCTTCAATCCATAAATGGATCGAATTAACTTTGCAACCTTGTTGCTTGTTTGGTGCGACAAAACGTCAGGATTTGTAACATCCTCCAAAAGGTTTCCGCTAAAGGAAAACGATTTTGACGTTCAGCTGTCATATTTCATAATGAATATGTAGCATCAGCAAGCATATCCAAATGGATTAACCATGGCAACCGATAAAGGTTTCGTTGTAATCGACATAATGTTTGATAACGATACCTTTTCGCTACAAGCCTAACTTATCGTTGGTAAATTTCCATCTATTTATGTCTTCCTTGAAGACTTATATAGTACCAATAGGCACAATGCCTTTCGGTACAACAACTGTATCCAAACATAGTTTGGTATACATGGAATCAATTTCGGACTTCATGGCACTTTGCCATAATAGGGAGTCGATACCTTGTATCACTTCCTCATACGTAGTCAGTTCGTATTCCTCAATAAGATTGACATCTTTACGAGGTGAGATCAGAAACCCATACCTTCCAGGTTGTTTCTGATCTCTCTGACTTACGCGGTTCTTGTGTATTCGAAGATTATTGGTATAGTTTCATCCTTGATGAACTATTTGTGTTCCATTAAGGAATCGGTGCCTGGAATAGTATTACTCTGATTTTCATCGAGTTTTACTTTCCTCCCACTTACCACTGCATAAGGTATTCCCCTTAGGAAACCGCATGGCGAGCAACAATTACATTGTTCTCTTGTGAGTTGTATAAGTACTATACTTTGGTTTCCCTAGGATAACCCACATGTTAGGCACTTATCCGATTTGGGTTTTAGTTTGGTATCATCCAAACATATGCCTTGCATACCCGAATCTTCAGGAATGAGAAAACCCAGTTTCTTTCCTGTTCATATCTAATATGAAGCTTTCAAACAAATTTTTATGGAACTTTATTCAAAATAAGTTCTGCACTGTTTATGCATATTCCTTGAAGGAAATGGTAGCTCAGAGCCACTCATGATTAACCTTTTCATGTCCAACAAAATTGGTTTCTCTGTTCAGACACGTCAAATTGACGTGTTCCAAATGAGTCCTCATTGAACTATACTATACTCTTTTAAGTATTTGAGAAACTTATTGCTTAAGTATTTTCATCATGGTCCAATCATGATGTTTTAATACTTTAGCCGATCTGTTTGTCTACTTTGTGTCGAAACTCTTTGATTTCATCAAAAGTTTCCGATTCGTGTTTCAAAAGAAACACATAATCATAACGCGATGCCACATCAGTAAAGGTCACAAAACATTCATATCCACCTCTAGCCTAGCTAGACATGGGCCCACTTACGTCACTATGAACGAGGGCTAACAGATCGGTGGCACTTGTACTTTTACCAAGTAAAGTTGTTTTAGGCACTTTGCCCAATAAACTAGATTCGTAGACATTATTTGAATAGAATCAAATCCGTCATAGTATCCACTCTTCGAAAGTGTGGATATACGAGTCTTGTTTAATTATGTCCACAGACAACAATGCCACTTATAAGTCTCAACTGATTAAATCAGTTTCAGCTATTTGTTTGTCATGTTTTACGTTTGAGATTCACTTATATTCAAAATATAGATATGTTTTTCACATCTAATGTGTTTATCTCAATATCATCTTTATAAAATAAAACACTTTAGTGTTATAGAATATAAAGGTATACCCGTAACGGGTTAAACCCTGGTATAGAGATAATGTTTCTAGTCAAACTAGATACATTCTAACAGTTTCCTAATTTAAGTACACACCCGAAGGGTAGTTCCTAAACTTAGGTATCTACGGTTAAAACAGCAACTCTCGTCCCGTTTCTGATTCATAGATCAATCTTAACTGAAGTCAGTATCCTACTTATCAGCAGATTCTGCACATCAGTACATATTTATATACCACACTTAGTATCTAAAATCCAATTTTAATACTAGTAGTGAACATATTTATAACAAATATATTTGAAGTCAGAGCCTTGCCCGTCTTCAATTCCTTCATGTTTGCCTTGTCCATACGGCAGTCACGCTTCCAATGACCCCGTTTACCATAGTTTAGGTAGACATCTTGGGATATGTCCTTTGTCTTCCCAGAAGATTATAATGACTTTGCCTTTGCCCCTTTTTCACACCCCATAAGCCTTTGGCCAAGCCTTGGCCTTCTGGGATGTCGAAGTAAGATGCGCCTTGTGCTTCTTGCCTTATTGCAAACTTTGGCTTTGTCTCCTTGAGTATAGCCATTAACTCTCCAAGAGTTTACTATTGCAATTTAGTACTTCTAAGATCTAAAGATAGATCTATGAAGATCCTTCAATTTCAATATCATACTATAAGGATCTAATCCTTAGTTCTGACTAAGAAATTAAGGAGTCTATTTGGCAAGCTTAATAGATTAAGCACTAACGTTATCATCACATGAATCTTCCAAGATCATGCTCTATTATTTGCTCAACTCCGGCTTAGGCTCGAGATGTCACTATATCAAATAAAGTAACTTCTCGGTCACCCAGGACTATCCTGAGGTTTTATTTCCAATCTAAAAATTAAACCATTTAAATATATTTTCACCCAGGATTATGTTCTAAACGTTAATCTTTCAGTTATCTTGATTCCAATAGTCCAACTATCGAATCAACGATTTTATGTACTATTTATTATAATGATTACTATAGTCTAACTATATAATCAACTATAACTTAATAGGTTAAATTTAATTATATTGATTACTATAATCAAATTATAAAATCAACTATTAATTGAAATAGTTTGAATACAGTCCAACTGTTTTATTTAAAACAACATTAAATATTAGTCCAACTAATATATTAATTTATTTGACGATAAATTGAAATGAGCGCGTATGGCAAGTAACTAAATGAATATTGTAAATTTAATACTTGCCTCCCACTATTTTTTCGAGCCTCTAACCCTCCATGGAGTACTCGGGAAACCTTGTTTCCTAGTGGGCTAGGATCCCGTTAAATAACACACAATCTTGACTTTGGCGAACAAATTGTATGATAATTAACTAGGTAGATCTCTAAGATCAATTGGATCCCATCCAATTCCAAGTTCCAGTAGGTGGACATCCAAGTCCGAAACATATATCTTATATATGCCAATATATCCAATATATTGCCTAACCTTTTTCCTCTGAATCAACTAAGCCTTGGCTTTGGCACAACAAACTTAGTGATCCCAGTTAAGCGGAACCCATTGACCATGGAAAGCTTCGTAATCGATGTCGATGGACAAGAAGTGATCTTGACATTGGCCAATAAATCACAACTTGGGCAAGACACCGATACGGAACAAAACCTTCATGATTCAAACACATCCGCAACGGACAAAGGTCTTGACTTTGGCCAACAAACCAGTGCCAGTCTTGGATTTTGAGTAAGAATCACTCAATGGAAGGAAAAACGCTTAATATGTGTTAATGGTTTTTTCATGTAATTGGCAACCAATTAATTATCTTTGTTAAGGTCTCATCATCATACACCCTTAAACATGCATTCTAAACACATAATAAGGCGCGTATAAATAAATATAATAATGATATGCAGATGGATACTTAACACATTGTTCCTAGAACAAATCTCTCTCATTTCCTCTCTCCCGCTAGCACAAGTATTACTTCTACTCAATTACATAACACTTCTAAAGAAACCTCATTTACATTGAGGGGAATAGGTGAGAAGAGAAATACACAGAGTCAATAGGTAATAGGCTGGACACGCAGGTCCAATTAATAAATTCTAAATTTATTACAATAATTTCCAAAATTGCTCTCACCCATCTAATATCCATCTGATATACATTATTCATACATCGCATCCATGTATTCACACAAGCATGTTATCAATCAATCTAATCCAATTAATTAATCTGATAATTAATGACCATCCAATGTTCAAACAACGATTTGATTTTGCGCGAGTCCGACTCGTTTTAAGAATAAGTACTCAAAGTAGAATTCTTGAATTATATTAAACTACAACATTAAATCCAATTTAATTTGTATTAAATACTAATTATATATTTAATTCCAAATTAAATATTTACACTTTATTAATGAACCTTTAGCGACTTAGATTCTAAATCTAATCTTTACGGGTCTCAAATCCCAATTAACATCCAATGTCAATTTAATTTAAAGTCCAATGGGCTTTTAATTAATTTCATAAGGCATGGACTTTTGGTCAATATGGGTCAAACCCAAACACCAAAGCCCATTTAAGGAATCACCCTTATTTGCCAAGAAACCAATTTAGACCCATTAGGCCCAATTAAAATTAAAGGTCCATTAAGTCATAATTGGACTTTATGGATATGGTTTTGGGCCCAATTGGATCCAACCAATTAGCCTAAACCAAACTTGGCCCAACCAAGCCCATTAAGCCCAATTACAACTTTACAAGCCCAATTCCAAATTTGGCCCAATTAATTAAATTACCAAAATTCCAAATTTCATAATTTAATTAACCTAAAGTGTATGTCATAATTAGTTACTCAAATTAATATTTCCAAAACACTAATTTACTCAATTATTTAAGCTTATTATCATCAACATATGTCCAACACATTTGAATCAAAAATCACATCATTTTACATGCTTCAAGTCATGGAAATTTAGGGTTTTTCAAGTCCGATTCGGTTTCAATCCAATTAAATCAACAATCAACATTACCCAATGTTTTCCAACTCATCCAATGATCAAAAACACAAAAATCACCATGACATTTAGGGCACTAGTCCATTCGGCCAAGCCAATCATATTGGGGAAAATTCATCCAATTAGATTTTGTCAAATTGATCATGCGTAACACTATGTTATCATCATTTAAGCATATCCAAAAAATCAATTTCACTCAAACATGCTAAAATCAATTTTTCCCAATTTTACCCTAATTTCAATTTCATGCTCAAAATGGCTCAAGATACCATTGTTGGGTTTCTAATAAGTCCCAAGATCTATTTCAAGCAAGAAACATGTGTGAATACAACAATGAAGAATGGCGGAATCATACTTACATTGAACGGTTATGCGATGCGAGGAACGACAAAAATCTTCAAGCTTTTGCTCTATGATGCTCACGGTTTTGGGCTCCATTTTTGTCCTACATTTTCGGTCCTTCAAGCTTCAAGCTTGGTGTGCATTCCATGCCCACGGGTGAGTTTCCCTATCACATTTGCAAGACCCCGAAAGTGTGCTAGCACCTTGGAATTTTGCCACAAAATTATCTTAGCTTCTTCTACAACTCTCGGCAATAGCAGAAAATTAGGAGAAGAAAATGTGGCCCTTGACCGTGAGAGAGAGGAGAGTAGGAAGAGAGAGTGTAGCTTGTGTAATTGATTTCAAAAATCAATTAATGATATACCAAAATTGGATTTGGTAATAGTCATTCAAAACATTCAAAATGGAGGGTAAATCAACGATCCACCAACTTCACCAAAACCCATCACCAAAAAGCAACTTGAAAGTGACTAGTGATGTAACATTTGATGTGACTTGTGGGCCGCATTCGATTCCAAATACGAGTGGGCCCACAAACAGTCCCAGACTCGGGTTCGTTAATTCCCAATTAACGAATTTTCCATTGCGACGTAATTAAATCAAATCAAATTTAATTAAATAATTGTGCCTAGCAAAATTACTATTCACGTCGCTAGTGAATTAATTCTAAATTAACTCGTTCGCCCGAATTAAAATCTAATTTTAATTCCGCGTCGAAATCCAATTCCGTATAATATATCGAATATATTATTTTATTGATTAATTCCAAATTAATCGTTCTCTCTCTTAAATAATATTTTATCCCAGATAAAATATCTTCGTAATTAATCCTAGATTAATTTTATCTCTCTTATAATTAATCCCAAATTAATAAAGTGCGAGTAATATGTCATCGGTGAATCTTCGAGAAGCGACCCATGAGATCCCCGGATATGTTGGCAGTAAATTTTGTCGTCGGACTATCCGAACACGTACGTACCAAGTACTACGTTTTTACCGATTTATAAGACATGGTTGGCTTCTAGAAAAGCACCGTGCCTACCCAATTGTCCAGAAATATTCTTTTAGGAATATGTGATCTATATCAGGCGTAGTATACGTAGTATTGTATATTACGATCCAGCATCGGATGTCACGTGCTACGCCTGGGGTTGGAATTGTGTCTGCCTCGTACGAATCACATATCAGATCTCTGGTAACTAGTCTCTTTAATCGGATAATCATGACCTAGTCATATTATCCCGATGACTGCAGTACAAAATAGCACCAGTTCCGTATCATATGTGATCATCATCTCCACTATGACTAGAGTGATACTTACGTCTTGACATCACACCTACGATTCTCAATATACCCAGAAGAGGCGTACACAGAACCTGTTAAAGCCCTGGACGACCAAAACCAATGTATATTGATTGTCGCAAGTATTAGCGGTGCAAGTCTCAAGTTAAGACCAAATACACTTACCTTGATTCGGACTTCCATAGACACAGTCATACTACCAATGGAATTCTGAGGGGTCTATCCAGAGCGAAGCTGTTTCCGTATCATCGGTAAACACAACCTCCTATTATACTTTTATGAGTATCTTATACCCAAATATATGAGAACTATGTCGTTATGCTCCCACAACGCGCACAAGTGTAATACTAGTCTTTTAATCGATGTCCAATCTCGATAATACTCCAACTAGGGATATTTAATGATTAAACCTTCATAGATTGATACTGTCTCATATCATCTCAATCTGGAACTAATCATAAGGACCTTTTATCATTCATACATCTTGGTAATCTAATTACAAATGATAAAAGAGTAATTTCATTTGTCACATAGTTAATTTGTACAAAAACACCATGATCTGTACAAATAGTGATGTTATGGGTCATAATTGTCCAAAAATCCCTGACTGAAAATTCCATCACTTGCCGCGGGAAGAGAACCAGATGGCAGATGCATTGGCAACACTAGCCGCAACTTGGGAAAATCTGGAGAAGTTTGTAATGAGACCTCTGGTGCTGACGACAGCAAGCAAACCGGTTTATGAGATGGAAAGAATCCTGGAGGTGGAATTCAACGATGGGAAACCCTGGTACTATGATATTCAGAGATATCTAGAACATGGAGAACTCCCAGAAGAAGCAAGCATAAAGGATAGAATAGCTATTCAGAAGTTGACTTCACAGTATGTGAGTCTGAAAGGAGAACTATATAAGAGACAGGCGAATGGCATTCAGCTGAAGTGTTTGAGAAAAGAAGAGGCTCAGAAGGTAATAGAAGAAGTACATGCCGCGGTGTATGTGGACCGCACATGAATGGGTTGAATTTTGTCCCAAGATAATAAGACAAGGTTTCTACTGGTCAACTATAGAAGCTGACTGCGCAAAGCTGGTAAAGCACTGTCATGATTGTCAAGCACACGGTAACTTGAACCATGTGCCTCACACATAGATGCATGGGTTGTCATAGCTGTGGCCTTTCTCAGCATGGGGAATCGATATGATCGGAGAAATTCGACCGAACGCATCGAATGGACATCGCTTTATAGTTGTGGCAGTGGATTACTTTTCAAAATGAGTGGAAGCCGAGTCATTTCACAATGTTATAGCAAAGCAGATGGAAAAGTTCATAGCTCGGAATCTCGTTTGTCAATACGGTATGCCGTACCAAGTGGTAACAGACAATGGAGTCCAGTTTCAGGGAGAAACAAAGGCGATGTTACAGAATTATAGGATAAGACATCACAAGTCATCACCTTACAGACCGCAAGCAAATGGGGCAGTCGAGGCAGCCAACAGACGATAAAAATGATTTTAGCCAAGATGACAGAGAATTATAAAGATTGGGCCGATAAGCTACCGTATGACTTGTGGGGGTACAGAACTTCGGTGAAAACGGCAACAGGAGCCACACTTTACTCTTTGGTCTACGGAATGGAAGCGGTACTACCGGTGGAAGTTGAGATACAGTACATGCGGGTATTAGCAGAAGCAGAATTGCCTGAATGAGAGTGGGTCTCGCAGAGGTTCGAAAAGTTAGCACTGCTGGATGAGAAGAGGATGAAGTCCTTACATCATATACAGATATACCAGAAGAGGTTGGCTCAAGCATTCAATTAGAAGGTGTGTCCTACCAAGATCAGAAAGGGTGATTTGGTGCTTCAACAGTCGAAGCCGTCGACAACAGACCCGAGAGGAAAGTTCAGACCGAACTGGGAAGGACCCTACATCTTCCAGAAAGTAATGGGAAATGGAGCAGTGAGACTGTCAGACTTGGAAGGGAATAAGTTCACCGAGCCAATCAATGTGGACAGATTGAAGCAGTATTTTGCCTGAGGAGGAGAAGACTGAGCAGTCACCAAGAGAGTTGGCAGAAGACCTAACCCGACGGGATAGGAAAACTCATGCATGCATGCATACACGTAACATATTTTGCATTCTTTCTTGTGTTTGTTTTGTTGTGTATTCACAGGTTTCGAAGAAGAAGAAAAAAAGAGAAAGCGGCAAAGACAAGCCAATCAGAAGCAGCAACAGTACAGTCAGTTTCAGAAATGAATCAGTATAAGTTTCGGGGATGAGTCCCAGGGTTGAGGCCCATATCAGTTAGTTTCGAGGATGAGTCCCAGGGTTGAGGCCCATATCAGTATAGTTTTGGGGATGAGTCTCAGGGTTGAGGCCCACACCAGTATCAGTTCCAGGAAGGAATCTCAGGGGGCGAAGCTCACATTATCGGCAGTCGAAATGAAGAATTTGTGGCAATAAGTGAGTGAAAAAAAAGTGAGAGAGAAGTATTTGATAGTTAGGCATCTGTCCGACGATGACATTGTTTGCTTTAGGGAGAAACCTTAGAAACAATAAGTGCGAGACATGCTCTCGTCCGGTATTCTGAATGGATTGATCTCAGCTAGACTCGCGAACACTTGATTACGGGATCTCAACAGTAGAAGCCTGTGTGGTTGGCAAGATGACTAGTTGAAGAGACGGTGGATCAGTGAATGGCCATTTTCCTGGATGTCCCTCCTGGTTTACTTATGCTATGATATATGATATGGTCGGAAACAAAGGAAAAGTCTCTGCGATAAAAAAGAAAAAGAAAAAAATAGACCGCTTACAACCGATAAGCGTGAAGCTACCCATGGGCGAGTATTAGGACCATCATGAGGAGAAATGCTACCTTAAAGGGTAGGTGTGTCAAAGAAAAAAAATAAAAGAAATAAAAAAGAATGAAAAAGAATGAAAAGAATGAAAAGAAAGAGACAAGAAAAAATAAGAATACCACATCATGTTAAGTATGACGAAGTAATCAAGAGTGTGATCGAGAAGTCTAGATTGGTTAGACCCACTGATCTGAATCTCCGAGAGATGAAATCATCGAGTTGGCCTACTTAAGGAATAAGCTGCGAGAGAGCCTTAGCACACACACACTAGAAGTCTGGTTCAGATCA